>DWQW01003033.1:0-24185 GCA_018249695.1 Heliconius erato demophoon
TTCCCTGAGAAATACTCTACATAATGGTGAAAACCGCATCAAAATCCGTTGGGTGGTTTAGAAGAAGATAACGTAGAAAGGCCAGACAGAGAAAAAAATCGTTCTTATTTTATAAGATATAGAGATATCCCAATTTTATCTAATTCTTATAATGATTCTGACTCGGGGGGGATAAATTATTTACATTTTCCGCTTTGGCAAGACTAAGCACGGCGTTGAGTCATCACGCAATATCTTAAATTCGGCCAAAAAATAGACCGTCTAACACTAAGTTATACTTAAGGAAGTATAGTGTAAAATATAATTATATAGCTTAGATATTACTTACATAGTTCTAAATAACAATTTATTTATAAAAATAATGTAAATATGGACCACGGAAACTAGGTTTATATCTATCCCTCTATGCGGGATAATGCGTGATACTATTAGCGTGAATGTGAATTTGACAACGGCCTCATATAAAACTAGTCACACATCTACATTCTAATCAATACTTTATTCCGAAAGTTGAATTCAGCTTGAGACTGTCTAGCAGGATGTGCCATTTTGTTTCCAACTTATTATATAATCATTCGGTAAAGCTGGCCTGGCGTGTACGTTTTTGAATAAAAAGAAACTTACTGAAAAACTTTACTGCACTCATCAGCTTTACGCTGTATCCCGCACACAGCAGGGTAGGCAGAGGGAACCTAGTGTTAAGACACTCCGTTCCCCACTTTCTGCCGAATTCTGGAGGCATTGCGTGTTGAGTGGCACAACTCAACGCCGCGCTTTGCCTCGACACAGGACCGAAGAAAGGAAAATATAAATTTAAGTAAATATTTCATTTCCTCCAGTGGGATCGAACCCACAACCAGTCGGTTTTACAGTCACACTTAGTGCCCCTGCCACCTGCCACGACTGGCCACTGCTACTGGCTTACTGCACTAATTACAAAATACTCTTTGTTCTTCAATTCTTTATTAAACTTGCCTCGTTAATTAATTTTTAAGTACGTACTATTATATAAAAGCAAAAAAAAAGTAGTAGAAAGGAAAGCTTAAATTAAATTACGTTTTTGAGAGGAAAAGACGTAACTGACTCATTAACTAACTAATTTTTAATTATTAACAAACTTATTTTGATCACTAAAGTAAGGTAAGGTAATGTACTTTTTTTACTTTACGCTGTATCCTACACATAGGAAGGTAAGCAGGGGGAAGCTGGGAAACTAGTGCTAAGAAATTCCGTTCCCCATAAAGACACTTCCGTTCCCCATTGTCTGCCCAATTTTTAAGGCATTGCTTGTTGAGTAGCGGAACTCAATACCGCACTTTGCATTATTACCAGAGCAAGAAAATGAAATATTAAATACTTCATTCCGCCGAGCGGGAATTGAACCCACGACCCTCGCGGGAGCTTTTTTTATTTAATATTAACCTACATATATAGTCGTTGCTTAGATTGGTAGCAATGTATATTGTATATACATACAGCGTATAATTATATTTAAATTAAGCTTAACCAACAAAAGTAGAGGAATTTTCACGTTTTACGGAGCTTATCAGTAGATTTTGATGAAGAAAGGACATCGTAACATGGAGAATATACTTTTTTATGTAAATTAAAACCAAAACGCCACTACGTACATATCTAATAAATTCTCCATACTCATCTTTCAAATATATATTAGAAATATATATATTTTTATTTAAATCAAGAACTAAAATATTGAATATAATATTTACTTTATTGAGGCCATTCGTGGCGCAGGGGCACAAGTGTGTGACTGTAAACGCGACTGGTTGTAGATTCGATACCCACTGGAGGAAGTGAAATATTTATTTAAATTTACATTTTCATTTCTTCGCTCTGGTGTCGGGAAAAAGTGCGGCGTCAAATTCGCCGCTCAAGACACAATTCCTCCAGAATTCGGCGGCAAATGGGGAACAGAGTGTCTTAACACTAGGTTCCGTCTGCATACTCTGCTGTGCGCGGGATATAGCGTGAAGCTGAACACCTATTCGTAAAAAGGAGCATAGTTTTTTTAAGAAATAATTTCAATATTTAATCACGTTTAGTTATTAATAGTTATATTCAAGGCCACTTTTGCGGCTAGTAGGTAGTTACAAAAAACCGTCAACCAGTTCTTCTGAATCTTAAATAGAACAGATCATTTGTTTATTATAATTATATATAAATATAAGTTTTAAATCTCCCAGACCAGGTCTTACAAGCGTGCGACTGTAAATGCTCAACAGGTTGGGAGTTCGATTCCCTCGAGGAAATGAAATATTAATTATTTTCTCGTTCTGGTTGAGTTCGCCACTTACCACACATTGAATTCGGCGTAAAATGAATAACGGAAGTGTCTGAATGGGATCTGAGTGTCTTAACAGTAGGTACACAGGTTCCCTCTGCCTACCCTACTATGTGTGGGATACAGCGTGAAGCTAAAACAAATGTTCGTACAAGCTCGCGTAAATTTTATTCAGGCTGTTCCTAATTTGGAACAGCAACTCTCGAGGCATTGCGTGTTGAGCTGCGGTACTCAACGCCGTGCTTCACCTTGTTTCTATAGCGAGAAAATGAAAATATAACATCAGACACAAAAATAATATAACTATATTCAAACTTTGGTAAGTTATTTGCCAACAACAAAAAAAAATAAAAGTAAAAAAAAGAGAATTTATTTTCTTATCTAACAAAATAGAAACACGTAATCCAACTCAAACATCAACTTTAGCACTCGCGTTTACGAGACCAAACTACTGAGTGGATGTGACGGAGCTTAGGTACAAGTTTGGTTATTATTATATAGCGGATATTTGCGCAGAGTTCGTAGTTCGGAGGTATACTGCTGTCGGGGTGTAACTGTAACTTTTATAAGGAAATAAATCGAATTAAATTAAAATTGAGGTCAGTTGTAACGCAAAGGCATAATGTTGTGGGTTCGATGATCGATCCCATTCGAGGCAATGAAATATTTATTTACATGTACATTTTCATTTCTTCGATCTAGTGTCGAGGCAAAGCGCGGCTTTAAGTTCCGCCACTCAACACACAATGTCTCCAGGAAAGTGGGGAACGGAGTGTCTTGAGACCACCCTCTGCCTACCCTGCTGTGTGCGGGATACAACGTGAAGCTGACTAAGATAACCCCTTATATGATATAATCATGTAGTCTTTTGGAACACCATATTTGTAATTATTATGCGTTTTTATACACAAAATAATTTAAAATACATTTTTTGGTTTATAAATATAAAATATCAATCGCCTTTTAAAAAATATATTTTCTGCGTAATTTACCTTATCTATATTTTAAATTACAGACAAAGAGTGCGTCCGTTCGTACACGCCAGTGGGAGACAATTGGGATCACTACGGAAGCGATTTGAGCGCTTTGAAGTTGGCTGTTAAAAGATATGACAAAGGCATTTTGTCCCCGCATTTAGCTAATATGAAAGTTGGAGACCTGGTCACTCTCTCAGGACCATACGGGAACTTTCAGTTGCAAAAGGTTTGTGGAATTTCTTATATAAATCTCAACTATGGTTTTTTTACTATTGAAGTATGCAGTAAAATGATCAAATTATAACTCTCCCCTTACTTCCTAATAAAATATTTTTTAAAAATTAGCTTCACGCTGTACCCCGCACACAGCAGGGTAGGCAGAGGGAACTTAGTGTAAAGAAGTGTCTTTGGAGGAACGGAGTACAGTTTCCAATTTTCCCTGCACTTCTGGAGGCATTGCGTGTTAAGTGGCGGAACTCGACGCTGCGCTTTGCATAGACACCAGAGCGAAGAAATAAAAATATAGATAGAGATTAGAGAATATTAATAAGTCATTTCCTCGGTGGGGATCGAATCCTCAACCAGTCGCGTGCCCGTGCGCCACGAATGATCTCTAAAAATCTTCTAATAAAATATAAATGTTGTTTATTGTGTTGGCCAACGTAACTCAAGATAAGATCGGAGGTTTGAATCAATAAATTTTCTTATTAAAATAACATTAACTTTGATTTAAACTCACTTAAGTACTTACTTCGAAAGTATTTAACAAATTAATTATTGCAATAGCTTTTACTGTCTTTACTAATATTTAAAATATATAGATATATTATATGTTTCAATATCAAAATTAGTCTTAGTAAAAGTTTAAAATGATACAAAAAATTAATTATACTTCAGTTTACTTAGGCCATCTAGATTAGTGAAACTTAAATAGTTAAAATAATAAAATTATGTAAGTCTAGCAACGGCGTTAATAAGATAAAAGCTCTTCTATGTTGCTTCAGTGTAAGCTTTAAACGTAACATAAAAAAGATAAAATTATCTAAAACTGTATACTTTTGCAGTAAGTATATATATTTAAGTATAATTTTACTTTCAAATTTTAAAGTTGTTATTTATAATATAAATGTAAAATATATATTCATAATACGTACACATGTTTATATGTCCTATTTATTTATTTCAGCTAAAACTGATCAAAATTCTGTATTTAATGGCGGCGGGTACAGGCATAACACCGATGCTGGGATTGTTAAGGTTTATGCTAACAAGATCAAACCCAAGATGGTAAGTGATAACCGTCATTTTATACCATTTTTTCTTTGTTGTGTAATATATATTTTTTATTGAAAACTTTCTTTTTACAATTCTTATCCTTATTTACTTTACTAACGCAACGGAACTTACCTTTATGAAAAGTTTTTCGTACGATGAAAGAAAACTCATTCGTTTGAATATAAGTCGTTAGTCCTTTTTGGAAGTTTTTATACTCTAAAAGTTCAAGTTGATATAAAACTTCTCCTTATCTTCCTTATATATAAAATAAAAAAATAAATCAGCTTCACGCTGTATCCCGCGCAAAGCAGGGTAAGCAGAGGGAACCTAGTGTTAAGACACTCCGTTCCCCACTTTCTGCCGAATTCTGGAGGCATTGCGTGTTGAGTGACAAAACTCAACGCCGCGCTTAACCTCGACACCAGAGCGAAGAAATGGAAATATAAATTTAAGTAAATATTTCATCTCCTCGAGTGGGGATCGAACCCACAACCAGTCGGTTTTGCAATCACACCTCGTGCCGCTGCGCCACGACTGGCCTTCCTAATATATGAGCTTTGTAAATGTTGAAACTTTCTTTTTTTTTCATTTAATGTTAGTAACTTTTGTATTTACACACTATTTTTTTATTATTTTCATTTACGACATGAAAAATAATGAAATATTTGCCTTTAAAATATTTGGCTATATATTTTTTTTTTTATTGTCATTTACGACATTAAAAATAATTAATTATATATGTTTTTAAAATATTTGACTATATATTTATATAATATCGTATCGGTCTTAATTGTAATTAAACTTTAAAATAATTGTGATTCAATAGTAAATAAATATTTGGTCAAACAATCACATCTGTACATAATAACTAAATTGATACTGAAATCTTTTATTTATTTATTTCTTTATTTGTATAAAACCACCACTTATATAAAAATACACAAAAAAGAACAGAAAAGAAAACAAATGTGCTCTTACTACATTTCTAATGAAAAGCTACCGATTTATGTTACAGTGAGCGTGTGCATTTACTTTTCTTCAATAAAACCGAAAAAGATATATTGTTTAAGGAAAACTTCGATCTGATAGCAAAACAAGACAAAAGGTAAGCCTTCACGTTTAAATGGGATTTTATCATTATATTAGCTTAGCGAAGTAAACACGCTTACTTTTCCTTATTTCGTTCTTTTATTACTTTTCGGAAACATAATAAAGTTATTATGTAATCCGATCGGTATATAAAAGCTATCGAAAAATATTTCATATTCTGAGTTATGAATGATTAGCTTCTAAATAATACTATCTTTTAAATTATCGCTAAATTCCTCTTCTTTCTGAGTTTTCTCTCCCTCTCTTAACTTAAATATCTTGAATCCCCTAATTTTACAATTATTATTTCTTTTATACAGTAATGTCAACAAGTCGTGGTCGCTCTGAAGTTAGCTGTAGATGGCTGAACAGATTTGATTTTAGGATTTTTCTAACTTATGCATTATTTTCTCACTAAGTGAACAATGCGCAAAAGTTGAGAAAACCTTAATTTCAGGGCGACCACGACTTGTTGGCCGTACTGTAGCTTTACATCTTAACAATGACATTTCTGTTTAAATTATATTACAGCGTCGATCGATCGAACAAAAAGGTCGAAATACCATTAAAATATATTATTTTTTACAGGTTTAAGGCTATTCATATATTATCAAACGCCAGTGAGTCGTGGACGGGATACAGAGGTCGTATATCGGGAGATATATTATCAGAAATAATGGAGAAAGAGGCGTTCACAGAAGGGTCGTTTGCGTGTCTCTGTGGACCGACAGAATTTACACAAATTGGCCTAGATTTGCTAAAGAAATTAGGGCTAAAGGACAATTATATGCATGGCTTCATAGGATAAGTGTAAATGATTGTTAATATTAATATTAAGTAAACCTAAAATAATATATTTAATATAAAACAAAGGAATAAAGTGAGAAATTTACGTGAAATTGTAGCGTGATATTTTGTTTATTTATTTATTGGTTTGGTTTCTTTATCTTTTTTAATTGTTGTTTTTTTTTAACTTTAAAAAGTTATTAGGTAATTGTAAGAATAATGTACTATAATTATTAATCAAGAACAAAAAAATATAATATTCTTTTTAATCCACATATTATCGCTAATATGTATTAATAATTAAAATAATATCAACAAATAATTTAACTTCACATTATTGCAATCTGTTTCTACAATGGCGGTTTTTCTTATTAAAACTACTTCAATAGATTGTTATAATTATAGGCCGAATAGTTTTGTGCTAATTTAAGTACAAATTAGGTAAAGATAATAGATAAGAATAAATAAAGACAAATGTAAAGCATGTAAAATTAATATCGTCCTAAAAGTGAGAAATTAATAGATAATTATTGAAAAACGCTTAAAACACCAAAATAAATCAATGTAGATATATAAATATTTTAGTCTGTACATATGCAATCTGTCGCACGTGTAGAAAAAATATAAAAATATATGATAACAGAAATATTTAAATGTAAAGAAATAATGAAATCGTATAAATTGTCAATTTTTAAAGAATATTGTAAATATAATCCATGAAATATGAAACCTCTGTGTGCAAGCATTATCTATTATTTTAGTTGCATACAACTTAAGATTACTAAACAAATGGAGCACAAATAACAGATAAGTCTTTTTTATTTTAATATTTTCATAAATATGTTTTTCATTACAAATTTAATTAATAATAATTAATGAAAGGTTTTGTGATTTTTTTTGATTTATCTTATTTTTTTTCCATAAGAATGATATGTAATTTTAACATTAGTATACGCCAAATTTAATTATTATGATCATATGCCGAAAACAACTAAAATAGTTTATATACCTCTCTTTTTCCTTCCATAATATACATAGCACTTAGGACATTTTTTTGTAAGCACCTTAAAACTTTAATGTTTAAAGATTGTTTTATTACGCATATTAACAACAATGTATAGTATAATTTATTATTTCGTAATTAATTCCAATTTAAAAAAAAACATAAACTATAAATAAATTAAATATTTAGTAAATAAAAGCGTGATAAACTTAGATTAGCAATTTTTGAACATTAAATAGTGACGTTACATATTTTATCTGGTCTATAGTTAAATTTATCATAATTATTATTATGATATTACTATTTTAATCCATCCACATTTTGTCTATGGTCAACTATTTTTGTATGTCAAAATCAATTTTGAAATCTGCAAAAGTTGAAATATATTCTGGTTTGCTTAACAATTTTACTATACAAATATACATTTAAATTTAGTATAGGTCAAGGTTGTAATTATCTTTATTAAAGCTTAAATCAATTTTGAAACTTAAAATTTGCATAAAATCACATTTAAGGTTCTTGTGATTAAATAACTAGTTGAGATTTAGGATTTTTCAATATAAGAACTACATAGACAGACATTTTTTACTTAAGAAGTAGAAAATAATTGTAATAATTTCTTACGCAGAATCAAGAACTCTAACTTAACTATTTACTATTATATTTTTTATGTGGACATCCCTGAAGCGATCTTTATCAGTGGTAATTTTTCCGCAATTTAAGCACTTAATACATATAAATATATAGGTACCAATATATTTTTAAATATCTCTATTGTAATAGAATATTTACATTTTAAAAAATAGAGCCATAAATGTTCATTTTAATTATAACATTATTTTATGTGTTTTTTTTTTTAATTTTTTTAATCAAGTATCTTCAAATTTAAAGTTTTCACAATTCTTAAAATAATTTTCCCAATTAGATAAATTAATATTTATATCTTTATTTGTTTACAAAAAGCAGACTGCATAAAGGGAGAGCATCAAAATCATAAAAAAATTAATTACCATTAAAATGAAATTAGTTATAATTAATTTACTTATAGTGAAACATTATAAAAGTGCCTACATTCCAGGTAATATGTTTAAGATGTGTTTTTTTTTGTAATTAGTTAAAATTTTACTAAATATAGTTTTGATGAATATGTCGGCTTTTATTTTTTACCCCATTACAGTCAATCTACCTAGTAACCCAACTTTGATTCGTTTGGGTAACATTGACAGTGGGACCTCGAACTTGTTTCGATTTTTTCATATGATACAAAACTATTGATAAATGTTTATTTTATTTCATAAATGTTAATTTTAAAAATGAATAGAAGCTTAAGACTCGGCAAAAGGAAAACACAAAATTAATAGCTTTCTGAAATCAAAAAATAAATGAATATGATGATATTGTATTTACAGTAGATATCAATAAAAATTTTGATATGAACGAAATATTATGTACGTTAAGAAGAATATTAAAGATTTTGCCAAAATTGGTGATGTACATAATATCAATACTAGAAATAGGAATAGGTAAACTTATTGCACCTGTAACCCGATTACATCGAGTCCGTAATTCTTTTATGGGACAAAACAGAAAACGTCCGAGTTTGTTCTATTTCACAATTTAAAAGAGTTGTGAAAAGACGTTTCGGTGTTAAAGGTTATTACCAAATTAATTATTATATAAACGATAACACGCCTTGAGAATGAAATGCTCGCCGCAGTATGTTTCAAAGGTATCATTGGCAGAAATGTTAAAATGTGATTTTGTATCCTAATTAATTTAAAAAAATAAGCCCCGCCTCGTTTCTTGCGCCGGTTCTTCTCGGGCCTTAGGCATTAACTTTAGTAAACTGGTGTTAAATTATTTGACGTTCAAAAAATGAAGCATGTAACTTCTTATTTTTAATAAAATTATTGGACTTTGACTCTGATCCTTTGTTCTAGATTCCTGTGATTTCTTCCACTCCTTCCTCCATATATTTGTACAAGCAAATAGAAAAATTAAATAAAAAACTGAATTCAATTTATTATAATGGGGCCACATTCAAATCTTCTTTAGTTCAAATTCAATAAAAAAGTAAAATTTAAAAAGTAACTTTAATACTTAAAAAAAAAATTGCATATCCATAACTTGGTTTTGCATGTTGCTTAACACACTAATTGTAATAATATTACTAGATAAATATGATCTACTACGCCATTTGGTATATATAACGCTATCATATAATGTTATATTCATATTTCATAATAATAGTACGGGAGGCGAAGATAACTCGGGATTTGCTCGGGCATCATAGAGACCGACTGGCTAATTTTTCTTTTATTATGCGATTATATCTATAAATTATACGATTTTTTTGCACATTCCAACAATGGTTGCAAGCTTGCGTCACATCCAAAACGTCAGATTATTATATAAGAGCTTTTTTCAGGTAGTAAACCTGCACCCCCTTGGAAAATCTGACGCGCTCGATTTTTTTTTTTCATTTTTAACTCTTACGTACGACCACGTTCATCACGAATACAGTTAGATTAACATATTTACATTTTTAAGAATACGTAGAGAATTAATGATATCATATGCAACAGTTATTATTACTTTTTTGGAAATCTATAGCCTAGTATTGTATGACATTTTTTTCTTGTTATCATCTAAGCTTCGCAACCCAATAGGTCTCTATGACGCTCGGACAAATACCGAGTTCGCCTCCCGTACTAACACGTTCTGCGCAATTCTACCGCGCGTGCCTCTCATTTGCAATACTGGTTGTGTCATACTATCAGCTTCACGCTGTATCCCGCACACTGCAGGGTAGGCAGAGGGAACCTAGTGATAAGACACACCGTTCCCCACTTTCTGCGAAATTCTAAGGGCATTGCGTGTCCAGTGGCAGAACTCAACACCGCGCTTTACCTCAACACTAGAATCCTCAACAAATGGAAATTTAAATTTAAGTAAGTTACGTAAATATTTCATTTTACTCGAGTGGGGATCGAACCCACAACCAGTCGGTTTTACAGTGACATTTTGTGCCCTTGCGCCACGACTGGCATTTGACGAGGATAACTTTGCAAAACAGTCACAGACACTACATAATTCAGATTTTCTTTTATACCGATGTATTTTTAAAGGTTTATTTGAACGTTTTTACGTTGAAAAGTATTTTGACGGGCACAAAGTGGGTCACAGTAAAGGTTATACTGGTTGTGAGCTCGATTCCCAGTCGAGGAAATGAAATATTTACTTAAATTTATAACCTTAATGAAATATTTACCTAAATTTATATCTCCATTACTTCGCACTGGTATCGAGGCAAAGCACGACGTTGAGTTTTGCCACTCAACACGGAATGCCTGCAAAATCGACGAAAAGTGGGGAACGGAGTGTTTTAACACTAGGTTCACGCGATACAGCGTGAAGAAATAAATAATAATTGTACCTTTATGCCATACCTACTTCATAAAAGTTTTAATGGGAATAATTTTATAATATAATCAGCTTCACGCTATATCCCGCATATAGCAAAATAGGCTTTGCTTGTGGGAATCGAACCCACAACCTCTCGCGTTTACAGTCACATACTAGGGCCACTGCACCACAACTGGCCTCAATTATCATATAGAGTTGATTCTCTCATAAATAAAACAAATAAAATCATAAGGAACATTATATTACAACAAAACATAATATATTACATAATTAATCAAAAGAAAATGCCTGTAGTCATAAAGCACCCATGGTACCGTTAACTACCTACTCGCCGAATATCACAAAAAAAAAAGCTCAATTGTACGAAAAAGCAAATTAAAATGCAAATTGAAATATTCTATAACAGAACTACATTTACAAAATATATCTAACTTATGAACAAGCGCGGATCCACCTTACACTTTTGATGGCGAACCTGTACTTTGGGGTCTTATCGACCTCAATGGACATAATTGCTGACAATTAATTATTAAAATAAAAAAAAATACAATAATCGTGTTTATTTTCTAAATAACAAAACAAAATCTTGTCTGGGTGACAATAACTAAATATATTTTGAAAAAAAATCCTTAAAAAATGCGTTATATCTATCATGTGTGAATTTAAGTTCCCACTCGCACTTGACCAATTTTTAGGTAACTGGGACCACATTTATTGACGGCTGGATCCGCACCTGCTTATATAACAAAATTATAAAAAACATTTGCAGATTAAACGAAACCATACTCACATTATGTAGTGCAACTAAAATAGTTTCTATATCTAAAATAACTATATATAGATAGAGTATGAAGGTCGATTAAAATAAATTAATATAATTTTGATTTAATTACAACAACTTTTGAATATTTACATTTATAAAAGTGTTTATTACCTTTTATTTTTACATCCAATTGTTCCAATATACACTATTAGGGGAAAATTTTGTGAAGGTTATGATTATTTTATATCAAATACATTTTTACACAATATCTAAATACAATATTATATTCGGTATATCTATAAAAAAAAAAGAATTGAAAATTAATAAAAAAATCTGACCAAAAATTTAAAAAATCTGTTAATATATTCAGACAATATATTGTTTAACTTTACTTAGTTTCCAACAATTGATACAAAGCCAAATAATTAACATACTTTAATGATATAAGGAATACTAAAATAATTTAATTCAAAACAAATATCTATTATATACCATTTTTACTAAACAACGATTTTAAAAATTAAATATTAAATCATCTAAAGCGAGTACAAAATCTTACATATTAAAACTCACTGCCGCACTCATTTAACCACACCAAATTAAATTATTTATATATTATAATATAATTTCATATTACACTAAACATTTTGTCATTACAAATTTTATTAAAGTACAGTCGATGAGCTTTGGCCACACTAAAGTTAGGTTTTCTGAACTTGAACTGAACTGAATAATCAAAAGTAAGAAAAAATCTTAAAATAAATCTTCGCAGCCATCTACAGCTATCTTCAGAGTGGCCCCGACACATCGACCGTACTGTAGATGTATTTGATTATAGTAGAAACTAGTATTAACGTAAAATAAATAAACTCTTCTCAAAATGGATATACATAAAATGCAAGCATTATCATAAAAATAATAATAGTTTCACAATTAATTTAGACTTAATCACAATTTATAAGCAAAAACATGGAAAATATACATCATGTCAAAAACACACATGAAACACGACAGTCTTCAAATAGAATGGAGATGATTCGAAATCATATATTTTTTTACACGTTACACTGAAAATGCTTGAATACAAATACAATAACCAAATACAGTTCGGACTAGGAGTCGTGGCCCCCCTGAAGTTAGGTTTTCTCAACTTTTACGCATTCGGAAAAAACAATATCAAAAGAAAAATCATAAGCCACAAATATAGCGGCCACGACTCGTCGTCTGTACTGTGATTGATTTAAATAACGGCGCCTGAAATTTAACGTAATGTCATGTATATACTAAACTCCTATAAATTTTGCACTTATTAATAATTTTACAATTTTACTTTGCTATACTTTTCAACAACATCAATATTTAATTACACAAATGTAACATGAAAACACTTAAATCACTAACACGATTTAAAATAAATAAAAAAACATTACAGCCCGGCAAATACTTTATAAAGTTTGTGCACGAGTCAAACTCGCTCATGTACAGTCGTGTGCATAATACTCAACTATTTAGTATCAAATAAAGATGGCGCTGTAAAGGACAATTGAAGTCGCATCCTATTGTACTTCTCTAGTGTTCTCTTCTCCTCTCATCTACCCTCGTGATCTGGCTCGAGAGGAGCAGTGCGGTGTGAGCGGAGGCGTGCCTGTGTAGCCTCACGCTGCATCTCGCTCATAGCAGAGTGACAAGACACTCGTTTCTCACTTTCCGCTGAATTCTGGAGGCATTATGCCACTCAATAGTGACAGAACTCAACGCCGCGCTTTGCTTCTATACCAGAGTGAAAAAATTAAAATATTTAATATTTCATCTCCTTGGGAATCGAACCCAGAACCTGTCGCGTTTACAGTCACACGCTCGCGCCCCTGCGCCACGACTGACTGTGTAGGTATATTAATTAGATATTCTGCGCAAGTCTCCGCACGTTCTTGTCGGGCTATACAAAGAATTTTAATACGTTACTTATAACAAACATTAAGATATTTGTATATAAATATATTTTTATTTTTTTTATTATTATTATTATGAGAGCTTTAACCCTTAAACGGGTACCCATCAATTAATTTATTTTATTTATGTGCGATTCTAGTAATTTAAATAAAAAAAAAACTTTTTCTGTTTATAAATATAAAGGTTTGGGATTTTTTTTGTTATAATTGAAAAAATGTTTTTTTAAAATCCGATTAAGGGTTAAGTCATTATAATTTCTATAGTTCAGTTTTGGCCAATTTGAAACTGTCTTGTCTAATGTGAGTATGTATATGTACAGTTGTTGAAGAATGAATAAGTTTGTAACTAATGGAAGATATAATATGATAATCATTTTTAATTGGTCGAAAATGCCGTTATATACATATATTTAATAATAAGAAAATAAAATTGGTCCTGTTTTTATTAAATTCTTCTTTTTATATATTTAATATTTTAAACTTTTATGAATAATAAGTATATATAACATTTTCAAATAAGAAGCTGTTTTATTGATATAAAATAAAATAAATAAATCAGCTTCACGCTGTATCCCGCGCACAGCAGGGTAGGCAGAGGGCTTAGTGTTAAGACACTCCGATCCCCACTTTCTGCAGAATTCTGGAGGCGTTGCGTATTGAGTGGCAGAAATGGAAATATAAATTTAAATAAATATTTCATCTCCTCGAGTGAGGAACCCACAACCGGTCGATTTTACAGTCACACTTCGTGCCGCTGCGTCACGACTGGCCTCAATATTATTGATATATATAACTTAAAAATACTTACAGGATTCATCTTTTGATAAAAATTATAACAAATAAAAAATATTAGCCTTCATTTTACAATAGATATAAATTGTACAACTTTATAATTAAAATTTTATATATAGATATTAAATAAACATTGAATCTAATAGGATTTTTTCGACTAATTAAAAACTATATTTGGAAAGGAAAACACATATTTGGAAATGCCTAAAGCTGCGACCTTATCATCATATTATTTATATAGTTAAACTTTGTATTGTATAGTATGCATCAAGTTTAAATTAGATCTCTCGCTCTCTCTCTTTCTCCTCTATGAAAATGGTACATATTTTTCTAATAAATTCTACATTTAGTAATATCAAATCTGAATTATGGATAAATTTTACATTAGACTGCAGATAGAAATAAAGAGTATTTATATTTTTCTTTAGCTTCACGCTGTATCCCGCATCAAAACTAGTGTTCGCTCAATTTTGAAGATATGTCGTGTTGATTAGTGGGTCCTAATGTGCTTACAGTAAAGTCGCTTTATCTTGTTACAATTGCTAGGAAATAAAAATAAATAATTTTACCGATTTAAATCCACAACCATCGCGATTACAGACCCACTGCGCCTCAATATTTATTATCAAAGCAAAATTTATATTTTAACTTTACTAAATAACCAAAAAAATATATATTATTCCATTCAATCAACATATTATGCAATACAAAGGATACCTTGTAGTGAACATTATTGTTTTTTTTTCATACATTTACGCATTGACGTCATTGACGAAGAGTACATCTCGGTCTTTAAGACCGACAGCTGTTAAATTTGAGTTTCCACGCTCTATTATACGTTTGGGGAAGTTAGTAGTGATTTCGAATTCTTCAGGCGCTTGAGGGTGACTGAACACAAAGTCGTACAGGTCCTGAAAAAATAACATACAATTAATTTTATAAAATTTCATAAAGATATTTGATTGTTCCCTACCTTCATAAAATAAATAGGTACGGTTTCACCATTGGCTAATAAGTCCCTGATAGCCTTATCTGCCAGATAAATAACAATTTTTATCTTTAATTTCGTTTTCACGGAGTACAAAAAGAATATGTTTTTACTTTGCGGGTTTTTGGTAATTTCGAGAAACTCAACTTAGTAATTACATACACTGTGTAGTTTCCGGTAAACTTTGGATAGGCAGTCATCTAGTAACAAAAGAGTTTTATATATATGTGGATAAGAAATAGGACGATCTTAAAAAGAAGGTATAAAACAAATAATGTGGTGGTTCCCATAACGACTTCTCTAATATATGTATTACTATGAAAAAAGAAATTAATGTAAAATTGAAGGAATGAATTGAAAACTACGCAAGTGCAGCGCGGTCAACGAGTCGTGGCCGTCCTGAAGTTAGCTGCAGATCTGATTTTAGGATTTTTCTTACTTTTAAGCATTTTCTGCCCGAAAACAACAATGGGCCTAACGTCAGGGTAGCCACGACTCGTCGGCCGTTTTGTACACATTTTTTTCAGCTTCAATTTTTTTTCTCATGTGACAGATAAAACAGAGGGAGCCTAGTATTAAGACTCACTCCGCTCCCTACTTTCCGCCAAATTCAGGAGACATTTGCATATTGAATGGCGGAATTCAACGCGGCGCTTTGCCTCGACAAAATATTTCATTTCTTCGAGTTGGAATCGAACCCGCAACCTGTCGCATTTACAGTCGAACCTTGTTATACCAACCTGTGTAGTGTGATCGAGCAGGAACCGGCGCGTGAGTCGCTCGCCGCCCGGCAGCCGGATGAGCAGCGCCACGGCCGCCGCGCCCGGCGCCGGCTCCGACGGCAACTTGGCCGCCATCGCTTGGCGCGCCGATATTATCTATAAGCCGATAAGTGCATTTTAATCATAATCAGCTTTAGGTTTGAACGTTTAAAGGATGTTACTTCTAAAATGGCGTCAAAAGTATGAAAACACATTCAAAACAAAAAAAAAATACAATTAAAATTTTTAAAAAAATACAATTGGAATTTCAAATCCTTTTTTTTTTAGACAAAAAAAATCTTTAAACTTATGGAAGTTAACCATTTTTTTTAAGAAATAACGTTACGTGTGACCGTTTCTAGCTAGATAAAAAAAAACTAAATTGTAAAATTGAAACGTACGTCCTGGCGGCGCTGCTCCTCCAGCTGCTGCTGGCGCGCGTGGTCGCGGTCGCGCTGGGCGCGCGCGGCGCGGGCGGCGGCGCGGCGGCGCTCCTTCTCCTGGTCGGCCGCCAGCGACTCCGCGTACGCCTCGTCCTGCGCCGCGCGCAGCCGCGCCGTCACCTCGCGCTCCACTCTGCTCATACATTTTAGTATTGCTTTTTATTCTTTTTTTTGAAAAACATAAAAAAATACCCAAGCGGGGGCGGGAACGGAGTCGACAAATGAATAAGAAATAAAAATAAAATTTATACATTATCAATAAGCCTATAGCTTCAAATATGTTAGTAGTTATAAATTTATTACCGGAAAATATATTTCAAACCTCACCTATCCGCCCTTGCAGATGCTAAATGTGGTTCATTCTCTGTAACCACTGCCATGAGCCTCTGAAGCAATTGATACGGACCGCAAGATCCTTCACTCTTCGCGACAACCGTCATGCGATGGTCTCGAACACACACTACACACAACAATGGGTATCTCCGGCCATTGACCGATTGGGCCACCCTCCATCCCTCTGAAGTGTCGATTGAACAACCCCAGAATAAAGCATGTGTGTTAATGAATTCAATTACATCTGGATCCGCTAAAGTTGTTCTGAAAATAATCGTTTTTTTTATAAAAGGTTGCATGTCAGTCAGGTCCACACAGAATCTCATGTTTTGTGAGTTTCATTTCTGATCAAAGGAATTAAATATTTTCATTTCCTTAATTTTGTAAATGAAACAAAGTGTGACATTGACTAGCTTTATTTTGAAATTTATCTTTTTAAATTCAACATTAATTCTTTTAAATTCTATAATTTTTTTTACAAAGTTATACTTTATAATGTATCACATTCTTTCAAAAAAAATGAATTAAAAAATAACTCCTACAAGAATCTCTTGCCAGGGAATAGTCTTCCGCCTTAAATAGATCAATTCTTACCAACAAGTAAAATATATAATTTGTAGTATAAAATATTATTTTCATTTGCTTGCAGCAGCACAGCTGTTCTATTAATGCCGCTGCTCTAAAACAGCCTCTGTTTATTATACTATAATACTATGTGAGTTCAAGAAGAAAATATACAAATATTTATTTTAAAGATTAAAATTTTAAGCTTTTCTATATAAATATAAAAGGTAGTCATACCTGCAAAAGTTTTGTGTTTCAGTGGCTGACTCTGAATGTAGATATACAATAAGAAATCTAAGCTCATTTTTAGCATCATTTAGAGCCTGTGCGTATGTGCCCTGGTAGAACACTGGATGTTCACTATATCGGGAATTATAACTGTTAATGAAACCCGTTACATCACCAAGTGGATCTGTTACAACTGAAAAACAACACATTTTAAAATAAATTCAATTTTAAAAAAAAATCCTTCACGATATTTCCCCTATATAGTATGGTAGGCAGAGTCCATTCTCCACTTTCTGCTGAATTTTTCGAGGCATTGCATGTTGTGTGGTGGAACACTACCCTGAGCTTTTGCCGTTGTGCTAAAGCAAACAAATGAAAATATTAATAAATATTAATTCATTCCCCTGAGTGAGGATTGAACCAACAAATTTTGCATTATAGTCACATCTTTATGCTTCTGCACCATAACGGTCTCATCATAAAAAATGTTTTAGATCAGTGGAATCCCAACTTGAATCTCATTAAATGAAATCTAATTAACTCTCTTTCCTATCCAAAGTATTTAGTATTTATAATTCAAATGACAAGAAGAAACTAGTATCCTGGTCAGTTTGTTGGTAAGTTCAAAGTACTCAATAACTATATTTGTTACACGAGGAACTGTTGAATTTATTAGTATTGCAAACTTTAAGTTTCTAGAGTACAGTTTTATCTAGACTTTGTGACAAACCAATAAAGAAAATATCAACATCCTTAGGTATTTTGTATTGTTTCTCATATGTTCATTGTTCAGTTACGACCAGGGGCAGAGTCTAAAATTGAATAAAGTTTTGGTGTGCATGTTTCAATGTTTAAATTTTATATAACTTAAATGTAATAGTGTTTAAAATGGGATTTCTCAAATTACAATCAAATTCCAAATAATGTTGCAGCTCAATATGGATCACCAGGAAACCCTTTGTATACAAATAATTAAACAGTGATAATTGATGAAGTCAAAATTTATACAGCTAATAGTTAGTTATGTAAAACAATAAACATTCACAACAATATTTCTAGCAGCAGAGCAGGGTAGGAAACAGGGTAGAACAAGCCAACTGTTATGACACTCAAGGCATTCAGAAGGCATTATGTTTTAAATGTCGAACTCAAAAAGATGAAAAAAAAAACAGCTCCTTGAGTGGCACACCCACAATGTGTTACATTTATAGTCTGCACCATGAGTACTACCTTGGTTAAAGTTACTGTAACTCCCCTGTTTCAGTGTTGTGACAAAACATATAAAATATACATAAAAATATCTTTATATTTATGTTTATTTTGTTATTTTTAGTTTGATCTTTAGCATGTAATTTGTTTTTATAGATCAATAGAACTTAAGTTAAATATTCACTTAACTCTTCATGTTGGGGAAACCATTTAAAAATTTGCATCTATGTTTGTAGGTCACAAAGAAATTATCTTTATAATCCAAAGTTAAGTCAAAGATAGGTTATTAAGAATCTACAGCAAATATAACAGATACTATTTATTAAAAGATTTATACTCACTCCTTCTTTCATCATTTCTCATAAAACTTAGTAATATGTTGAGAACAGAAGATATTGTACTATAACACATTGACACAACAATGTTAACAACATAGCGTAATAGGCCTCTCACGCCTCCAGGACCTTCAGGAACTTCATCAGTAAATACTTGTTGAGCTATGTGGTCGTGAACTACTGGTGGCGCTCGCGCTTCTGTGGCAAATACCGATGGGCGACCCTCTCTAATATTTAGTTGTTCCTGTATTGCTACCTACAAGATAGAGACACAGGTAAAGAGAAATAAAGAAAATAAATGACGAAGAAACGAATTTGTAAGCCCAACACAGATTTAAACATAAAGTTAGGCATAGTTGACCTAAAAATGATCGATTGCTGACGACAAAGAAAAATTTATTATAATTACCTCTAAATCCCATTGATGCCTTTGTAATACATCTCTACATATTGACATATCCTCAATGCCTGTTAAATCTTGAAATTGTAATATTTTATCAGTTTGTTCTTGGGTCAAGCCCAAGGCATTGTCTTCTAGGTCCATTGCTTTTGAATTTAATATATGAAACAGGCAATGAAGTTGTTTGATTTAAGTTATCCTATTCGTAAATCTACATAAATGTGCTTATGAACAAAAATTAACAAAAAAACAATACTTAAGAAATTTAAAGATAAAAATATTTTCCACAATATAATGCCTACACATTATCTGACTTTCCGAAGTTGACATGTCATGCGTGATATGTCATTTGAGATTTGTATTTTACTCTTTTTTAAATAAGTGCAACACTGCTTAAATTGTTTTACGACCTTATAACAAACCTGAACTATACAGAAATAAATTAAAATTACTACATGTACCACAATTTAAGCTATATATATAAAAAACAAATTATAAATTTACAAAAAAAAAAAAGACATATATGAAAGCAAAAAAAAAACAAACAAAACAAAGAAACAAAAATAAAAAAATATATAATAAATAAACAAATAAATAATACAAATTTAGTAATTAGAGTAATTTATACTGTAAACTTTATTTATTTTGTAAATTCAGACAAATTTGTTGAACTTTATGTTTATAGAAAAATAAAAGGCTTTATTATTTATTATTATTATTACATGTAGTACAAAAAAGAAGATTAAATAATTGACATTGATAAAAATATAATATAATTATTAAGATATTGATATGAAAATTAAAGAGACCTTCGTATGAAAATTAAGCAGCCTATATTCATAAACAATTAATTTTGAATACAGATTGGTCATTTAGCTAAGCCGTTTTTAAAAAATAATACAAAAAACAACTACAAATCATAAATTACAAAATTTATTTAAGTGGGAATTTTGTTTTTGCTTTTGTAGGCAAAATTACGCATTTGCGGAAAGAAAAAATGCCTAAAAATTTGCCTCACGCTGTATCCCGCACACAGCAGGGTAGGCAGAGGGAACCTAGTGTTAAGGCACTCCATTCCCCACTTTCTGCCGAATTCTGGAGGCATTGCGTGTGGAGTGGCAGAACTCAACGCCACGCTTAACTTCGATACCAGAGCGAAGAAATGAAAATATAAATTTAAGTAAATATTTCATCTCCTCGAGTGGGGATCGAACCCACAACCAGTCGGTTTTGCAGTCACACCTCGTGCCGCTGCGCCACGACCGGCCTTTATTAAATTTTAAATGCCTAATATTGTTGTATAGCAATTAGAATTTGCTGTTATTGTACTACCGTAGCGTTTGGCGCTCCGTTCTCTCTGACTACCCCGCAAGGGATAAAGCGTGAAGCTAAGTTAAGTTAAGTTATTGTACTAAAAGTATTATAGTAATGTAACATAGGCTTTTTTATCGCTGAGAAATGCAATTACGCAGACCACGGTAGTCCAGTGGACTAATCGATGAATCCGATCCTACCCACTAAAACGCAGCGGAAATCCGCTCACGAATATGACACGCCGCAGAATCGCTCGTAACGTTGCCGCTGTCGCCTTTAAGATGCCTCGCAGCCTCAATAACTTGCGGGAGGATCCCCATGACCCTCCTGTAGTGGCTGCTCTAGAATAGGGAGAATTGAAAATGCCCATACTGCCTTCTTCTACCCTCTGGTCTACGGCAACAGAGCGAGTCTGGCACTGGCACACTCTCGCTCCGCGGTCTCCGGGGATTATACATAGGCTTGTATCAATCCTAACAACAGTTTTTCTATACACTCTCTTCTCGTTTTCATACCGAATTTCTCGTTTCTATTAACCCATATTACTTATCTATTCACCCCAAATAATCTACCTATTCACCTTTTTTGGGTCTCGTCTTACTCCAAATATTATAAAATTGTATATATACAAAGATATTCATCAATATCTATAGAGTTTATATGTTGTATATGTTCCTTAATCAATATTCATAAACTTAAATCATAATTGGTCATACCAATGCATTTAACTTATTTCTGATAAATTACATAAACGTATTATTTAAAAAAAAAATACCTGTTACTTTATATTTAACATGTTATTTTTTAAACTCGTTTATTGTGACGATTCTTTGATTCTACTGAATCAAAAAATTATACCACTGGATAGCTAACTATCCAGTGGTATAATTTTATGTTTGATGTAGAGGACAGATTTGAAACTACAAGTCCAAACTATATCCCCCATTTTGTTATCATTAGGTTTTTTTGGATTGTCCCCGTATGGTAGCAAATATATTAGACGTATTCATGTCGAAAAAAAATAACAACTTTTCTCGTACAAAATTATTTATTTATTTAATTATAATGTATTATAGAAGCTCAAGCGGCGACAATGTATCACCAGCCATTTTGAAGAAAATCTTATTATTTAAATGAAAACGAATAAAATACTAGATTTACTAAAGAAAAGCATTGGATATAATTGTCCCGGTTTTTGGTATATTCAGTATTCACCCCGCGAATTCTATTCATTCTAGTTAATAGTTAATTTTAAATATTAAAAAAAACGTTCTAGTACAGGACTAAATATAATGTCATGATGACTTAACTTCTTTTAGCTTCACACTGTAACCCGCACATAGCAGGGTAGTCAGAGGAAACCTGCTAGACACTCCGTTTCCCACAGGTTGTAAATGAAAATAATCAAATGAAAAAAGATAAGCAGAGGGAACCTCTGGGAGCGTTCAGACACTCCGTTCCCCACCTTCCGCTGAATCTTTCGATGTTGAGTGGCGGTACTCTTAAGCCTTTGAGCTTTTGCCTTGGTGCCAGCGAAAGGAAAAATAAATGAAAATATTAATAAATAATATTTTAGTCCCCCTAAATGGGGTCGAACCCACAACCATCACGTTACAGTTACATCATTGTGCCCTACGCATCGACGGCCTCAAATAAAAAAAATATCATGGCTAGCTTTAATAAAAATACGTGAAAAACTTCACGAAATGCCAAATTACTATTATTTTAATAATGATTAGAATTGTTTAGTATAAAATGGATATCAGCAGAAGAATATTTGTGGTATTACTAATTATGGCATTAAAGTAATAGTATAAAAAAGTTACAACATTTTTATTTCTTTTTTTTCTTTGGTTTCTTAATTGATATTGGTTCTGGTATCGGTGGTTGCTCAATAACTTCTTCTTCAATAACTTCTGGTGGTACTGAAGGATCATCGTTTGGATCTTCATATAAATATTCTGCCTAGAGATCATTATTTTTAGGTATAGGTATTTAATGTATAGATGATTTTATATATTATATATAACAATATAATAAATATAATAAAGCGGAAGAGTTTGTTAATTTGTTTGCTTAAACAGTAACATCTGTGGAACTACTTGTCGGATTCACTTTCTTTTGTTTTGTATGAAAATTTCATCCTCAGGAGTGCTATATATGCTATATGACATTACGTTTTAATACTTAGTTAGCCCTTAATTACGAAATAACAATAATCAGGATATTTCACTGTATTTATTTGATAAAGATATTGAAACTTACGAGTGAAAGTTATTCTATAACCAAGAAAATCTCATGAATCTCAGGAAATTTTTCTTTGTCTTTTATAGCATGTAACCTGAACGACTACTACTTTCCGAGAAAATGTAAAATTAAAATAATTCAACGCTGTTTACGGCTGCAAACCCAGCGGGGGCGTCTTTAGTTTTGCCGCCAACGACATCCTGTCAAGCGTATTGCTCAGAATTACAAAGAAACTGGATAAGCGCCAGTCACGCTCGCCTACCGGGGATTCCGCAAAAAAATTGGAGGTCTCGAGCTTTCTCATACATCACTTGAACTAAAAAAGGTCAACCAGAAGTACCCTATTCATTTTGTTTCCCTTTATAGTGTCGAAATACGCGTTATTTGGAATAAAAATGGATATTTTTTTTTAGGTAAATGTAGAAACACGATTTTTTTCAGGAAATCACGGTAGATCTGAGTCATATATTCAGATATAGTTTGAATTAAAAAAAATGAAAAGGCTCTTGACTGACAGACCGACAGACAGACGGACGGTCAACAAAGGGATCTTATAAAGGTTCCGCCGCCGCAAGTGGGCCGCTAGTATATTAATAAAAATACAAAAATACTATTTATATATAGTATACCTTTAGTTGGTACAGCTCAGGGGCATTACTAAATAAGCTGTCTATAAAATCTCTATAAAAAACGTTGCCGTCTCCTTTAGTGTTTGCGTCATATAGTAACTCTCTAGTTTCTTCTTCAGTAAACACGTCACCATAAGATGTAACTATAGTTTTGACTTCTTCTACGTCCAAAAAATTTCGTTTTTCTGTATCAAAAACCTAAAATGAAATATATCTATTTTAAATAATTTTACAAATAGTTAAACAGCAATTTTAATAAATGATCAGCTTTAATTAGATATATAAATATTAAAAGCAAACCTCAAATGCTAATAAAAGTTCATGTTTAATATTTGCTTCGATAACCCATTTATTTATCATATATATAAATTG
>DWQW01003034.1:0-24183 GCA_018249695.1 Heliconius erato demophoon
TTAATAAGCAGAATTGATTGACAACTATAATGACTTCTAATATGATTTTTTTACGACATTATCGTCAAAGAATTTTTGATTGTTTTAAATAAAAAAATACGACCATTGTTGATATTTGATATTTATATAATATATATAAAGCTAATTATTTATTACACGTATATATTTTTGTAACTTTATGTTCTTTTTACCTATATAATATACTCTGTTAAATGTGCTGATGTCAGGGAATAATTTAATTTACTCATTCAGAAACAGCCTTAAATGTTAAATTATTGATTTGAAGATTCATAATATTCTTGGTAAAATAACTATAATAATTGCATATTAACTCCTGTACAGTTTTTAAATTAGTTATATATATTATATGAACGAACCAACCAAAAAATCTTTGTATTTACTTGATATTTCTTTCAAGATCGTTCTTTATAACGTGTTGAATTAATTACGACTTTTTTCAAATGACGATAACTTATTTTTTAATGAACCGATTTTGATGAACTAAGCTTTAGTAGAGAGTAGAGAAGAGTTAAAACAAAGCAATTGGTGAAATTTTCAAGTAAATCGATTTGGTACTTTCAGAGAAAAATGTGGACAAAAATATGTCGACAGACAGACAGACAAGAAATTAAAAAAAATATATTTTTGCTTTCTATTATTCTTTTTAATTGTCCCTCTATCCATTTCAGTCAAAATTACTAAATGTACAGGCAAACTATTTTTACTGCCTTATTATATATAGAGATAGAGATATTTACTGAAAAAACAATGTAGGGGAGTTTAAAATAGCTAATAGAACACAAAAATAAATAAATAAAAATAAATCAGCTTTACGCTCCATCCCACACACAGCAGGGTAGGCGGAGGGATCCTAGTGTTAAAAAACTTCGTCCTCCATTTTCCCCGCGTGTTGAGTGTCAGAACGCTGCGCTTTACTTTGACATCAGAACGAAAAAATGAACATATAAATTTAAATAAATATTTCATTTCCTCCAGTTTACGGTCACACGCTTGTGCCCTGTGCAACGTCTGGCCACTAGATTATGAATATATGATTTTTTAAAATCTTTGTTTGTCTGTTTATACACACATATCTGCTAAACTACTCAATAGATTTGAATGAAACTTTTTTTGTGGAGCTGAGCAGACCTAGGCAGGATCTAGGGTATATTTGAATTTGAAGACTTCCATGCCTGATGTACAACCGTAGTGATCCTAGCTAAATTAGAAGAAGTAATGAAATGCGGACTTAACAACTTTTGCCAACGCGGCGTTTCATAATTTCTTCCTTGTAACGAGTATTTTCTATTGACATATATCGAATATCTGATGAATAACCATAACAGTTAAGTTATTCAGTTAACATTTTAGGCTCCGAATGATATTTTTAGAACTTTACGGAGCTAAGAGAAGGGGATCATGTACTCTATTTGTAAAATATATATTAACATTTTTAATGTATCGATCGCTTAAATTTAATATCCATTTGATTTTTAAACTTAAGATTATATTAGATTATAATAATAGTAATCTATATAATCTTTCATTACCTTAACAAACAATATATGAGTATTAGCTTGCAAACAAATAGTTTAGTATATTAACTTATAAGGTACTTGAACCCGCAACGATCGCGTGGGGCACGCGTTATTCATTCGTGCGTTCCTTTACAAAAATATTTTCGTAATTATTTTAAGAATAATTAGGTACTAAGAAATAATATAACAGAGAAATATAACGATACGAATTCATACAAATCCAAAATTTATTTTATACCTACATTATTTATATGAAGGAAAAATAAAAATAATAATTAAAATGCAAAATAGAGCGTGTGAGTGCAACGTTGCCGGTGCTCGCAAATTGGGTTTGCATTTGCATGTGAAGATGAAACTGAATCAGGGCATGTTTTCATTTTGTCTTCATTTAGACGTACATTTATGTATATGTATTATAGTTTTAATACACTACAAAGCTTTTGTTGTTTTGTTTTGAGGCCAGTCGTGGTGCAGGGGTGGGAATGCACGTAACAGGGTGTCGGTTCTATTTTCATTCGAATAAATGAAATATTCAGAGGCCAGTCGTGGCGCAGCGGCACGAAGTGTGACTGTAAAATCCGACTGGTTGGGTTCGATCTCCACTCGAGGAGATGAAATATTTACTTACATTTATATTTCAATTTCTTCGCTCTGGTGTCGAGGTTAAGCGCGGCGTTGAGTTCTGCCACTCAACACGCAATGCCTCCAGAATTCGGCAGAAAGTGGGAAACGGAGTGTCTTAACACAAGGTTCCCTCTGCCTACCCTGCTGTGTGCGGGATACAGCGTGAAGCTGATTTATTGATTTATTTTATTTTTTCAATATTTTCATTTCTTCGCCCTTGTCTCGGGGCAAAGTGCGGTGTTCTGCCAAGCAATGCGTTCATAAATTCGGTGAAAAGTGGCAAGCGGAGTTTCTTAGCACTAGGCCCTCTGCCTACCCTACTACATGTAGGATACACCGAAAATGAAAAATAAAAGCTTTTTGAATGTTATGTTACTATTTTATTTTCTTAAAATTAAATGATAAAATGTATCTAAAACCATGCCGAAAAAAAATGATTAATTAATTATTGATTAATATCTTATTTATATCATTTTATTTTATTTTTATTTATTCCATTAATATCTTATTCAGTAGTAAGATACCATATACATACATGATATATTATGTAATGTGTATTGTACACACGGTATCTTTTAAGTTTATAATTTTACTTTTTTGTCTGTATCATGCATATAGCGGGGAAGACAGAGGGAACCTCGAAACCTAGTGAAACCTCTCCGTTCCCATTAGGATACTGCCGTTCCCTAGTTTCCGTCGAATTCTAGAAGCATTGTGTGTTGAGTGGCGGAAATTAAAATATTACGTAATTCATTGCTTCGAGTGGGAATCAAACCTACAATATGTAGCGTTTACAGTTGCCCCATTTTTTCCCTGTGCCATGACGAAAAATATTGTGTTTTCATTATTAAGCTTTAACAAAGAAGATATAATAGGAACATGGAACAAAGATATAGTAGTGCAGTGTCAGTCATATATTACGCTCCAACAATCTGACTGGATAATAAGTTGGTAGTCTGAAACTCCCTTAACATTAACTATCTAGTTTCATGGAAGTTAAAAGCACTGACTCTATGATAGATATCTAATATTTAGTTTTAGATGAAAGGTAGTTCAGCTTCTTGGTTTATTAGTTGTACATATTCTATGATAAATGGAATATTATTGCGATAACTTTGACTGACATTCATAAAACAGTTTTTCAAAAATAAAATACTTATATTATTAATATCGTGGGTTTTGGGGTTCCGTATGTCAAAAGGGAAAAATAGAAACCTTATAGGATCATTGTGTTATCCGTCTGTCCATGTGATAAGATCTTCACATAAAAGAGCAGATCGTTAATATAAAGAAGAAATAAAAGGGGAATAGATGCTTGTGAAACGCCCATCTTTAGAGGAGATCCAGATGATTTTACATTATTGATATTAACATTCTAGATTCTTTGATTTGTAAATAAATGCAATAAGAACAAGAGCTTCTTAGTTTCATGCACAGCTACAAAATCAGCTTTTATTCGTTGACCTATAACCCAGAAATTGGTACGGAACCCTCATTAGGTAAGTCCGACTCGCACTTAATCGTAGGTATTTCATCATCATCACTATCATATTTTTTATAAAAGTTATCTTCAACATTTACTTACTTTTCAAGATTTTATATATTACAATAATTTTATGTAAAAATCGCCTAATAATTAAAAGTTGCTTAATATGAAAGAAATAACTAATATTAAAACATAATTCATGAAAAAAATCTTAGCAAGTAAATGTGTGTGTATATGTTGAGTTCTGCCATTCAACACGTAATTCCTCCAGAATTCGGCAAAAAGTAGGGAACGGAGTGTCTTAATACTAGGTTCCCTCTGTCTACCCTGCTGTGTGCGGGATACAGCGTGAAGCTGATTAATTAATAAGCAAATAAATATTTATTGATCTTTTGACAATGTAGGTTACTTTTTAGCGCTAGAAAATATTTCATGCCACAATGGTAAAACACATCACCAAAGCCGCGAGCAGAAACCTAATTTCAACATAAATTGAAGTACATGGAATTATTATTTAATTTCTATACTCATAGAATTATAATTTTTCAACACGATAATTAGCTTAGTGGTTAGCGATTCGTATCGTATATATTGAATTTGGTATTGCCTGCTCCTTCACTATTATTAAACTATAAAACGTGATGGTTTATGAACACTAATTCTACTATAACATTTTGATCTAAGTGTACTCTGGAGTGCACTTTAATGTGTAGATGTAAGTACATTGTTGTAACGCTTGCAACAAATTGTAATTTTAGATTTTAGAAATATAAATATAAGGTAAATATCAGCATGATTACGGAGAAGCATCACGATTTTTCCTGTATAGCAGTAAGTAAAGACAATTTAAGATGAACACGCTGGTTTCTCTCGGATGGAGGAGAATAGAGTTCTACGCCGCACTTTGTCTATTTAAGCGTTCATTTCCTCAAGTTGAGATCGAGCCCGCAACCTCGGGGTTTTCTAAGGTTGAAGGAAGAAGTTCAGTTTTATTTATCATAATCATTATAAACTAAATATTTAATAAAAAAATAAATTAAATATTTTAGTGTTCATTAAGTCATTACACTGGTGTTTTTGCTTATTTTACTGTAAATTCATTTTACAGCTTAGACAACGAGAATAAGCACAATAGAACTACTTAACTGTCGAGTTCTACTGTTTATATAGCTCTTGTTTATGACAATAAGCGTTACCAGGCTTTTAAATAGCAAAATAATGACAAGGTTAATAAGAATAATTACAGTAAACGAGGTTTTAGCTGAGCCTTGCATTTGTGTGAGTGTTCATATAAAGTGTAGGAGTAACGTTAACAAGTTCCTACTGCTTTTTTTGACAATTGGCTTATACCTCTTGTGTAGTGCAAGATACAATATGTTACATATTTTATTCTTAATATTTTATTTTGATGTTCGATTAATTAATAATAACAAATAAAGTGGGCACTATCACTGTACAGGAGTGGAAAAATATAATATGTGACATCGCTATATAGATACATCACTATTCTTGAGATTATTATTTACTTAAACTTTACTAAAATTAATTTAAACGATACATGACATGTCTGGCGTAGAAGTATTGATATATATTTTTCATTTTGGTTTTTAGTTATTAAAATAAGCTATATTTTTATAACATTTTTCTTGCTCTACATTTGTAATCACTCACACAAATGCAAAGTTCAGTTTAGGCCTTGCAAACTATACCTACATAAGAGTATTTATTGTATACAGTATTGTTATTGTAGTAGTTGTTGTCGTGTTTTAAATTATAAAAAAAATGGGGAAATTTAATCTACAACTCATTTTTTTAAGCCCGTGTTATAATTGTATTTAAGTTCCTACAAATATATTCAATAGAAGGATTTAACATCCAAAGAAGGATTTAACCTAAGGTGAAATATGTTAAGCATAACAATTATTAAAACCAAGACGCTCTCTGAGAAGATATCAAGACTAACTTGTAAAGATTAGATAGGTCGAGAGCTCTCTTGATAATGTTAAGAGGTTCTCGGCGAACCTGGAAGAGTAAAGGTCGAACTATAGTGGGCGTTACCTTTATAGGAATGAAAATGAGATTGTACTAAGAATAATTACGAATCTTTTATATTCAACTTTAAATATTTGTTATTCTATAGATTTATTAAAATTGATTTGGTTTTGTTTGAGAACATATATATTTTTTCTTTTATATTAATTTATAACTTTCAATAATGCTTAAATAAGTAGATATGATATAACTCTCTCTATATATTTTACATGCATAAATTTTTATGAATAGTTTTCCTGGCCTTGCACCATGCCGTAAATATAAACAAAAACATATTTCAATACTATTACACTAGTAATATAACAGGTACATAATATTTTAATATAAATATATATATATATATATATATATATATATATATTAATATTTATTTATTTATTTATTGGTTTGGTAGTGGCTATTACATTTTTAAATGAGTAATTTTACAAGCACAACACAATATCAATAATGTATAGTCGTTTGAAAGCAAACACTGCATGCGTATATTGCGTTCGGCTTTACAACCATTTCAATTTATACAATGAACTTAAAATAAAAAAAAAACTGAACATTAAAGATACAAAATAAACATAAACGTAATTACAAAAAGAAAAAGAAAAGAGAGAACAAAAACATTTTACATTATAATGATTAGTATTAGTGATTAACAATATGGTACTTTTAAATTTAGTAACAAATTATTGCTGATTGATTATATGAGTAATTACTGAGGACTTAAATGAAGTAAGCGTATCTGCATTTATATCTATTGAGTCGCAGGCTTTATTATACAACTTACATAAACGGGGAATAACTGTATTAGCTCCAAAAACAGTTTTTTTAATTGGTGGTACCAATAGAGAGATAGGCTTTCTAGGATGTCGATATGGTATCCTAAAATTTATTTTATCTAATAAATTTGAGCAATCTATTTTGTTTCGCAACAGTATAATAAAATTTCCTACTCGATCTTTAGTCTGCTTTTGAGAAATTCTTGAAAATAATTTCCAAAACATCTAGGAGCCCACATATTTTTTTAGAAAATGTTACTAAAAATCACATTTAAACCTAAAATAACATCATGAATGTAGTCTAACTCAATTTGCCACGACACAGTGCTGTTCTCAGGACATGTGCTCTAGCGTATCGTATCCTTAAGTAAGGAGAAAGGTCAAAGCAACTGCAAGGTTTATTATTCGCGCCTCTCACAAGTGGTACATTATGTTGGCTTCATATCCTGAGTGTTGCTTCAGGCGTACACCTCGGCTATTTACAAATCCTTTTGGAGTGCTTGTTCTTAGGAGAAATTGCTTTCATATCAGACTTAAGATTTCAGAACAAAACGTAGCATATCTTTGCTATATTTGTGTAGCGTTCAGGTTTTTTTAAGTTAATATTTTATGAGCTATTTTATTTGATTGTAGAGAAATTGGTACAATTATTTGAAATATTAGAATTTTGGAGATTTAAATATTACTTAACTTAAATATAATTATAAAACATGTAAGGCTCATAATTTGTCAAAGAAAAACACATTTTAGAAGTATTTTTTATTTGTTGTTGATACTTATGTCTATTTTTACAGATATGCTAAGGTAACTATTATATTTACCCACTACGTTTGACTATGGACGCTTACTGCGTCCCATTGAACCCGAGGGTCAGATTTATTATAAGATCATTAGGCAGTGATCGTTTCTTATAAAATATGTTTTTTTGATTCCCATTTATTTTTTATGATATAAAATAATATTACGATCCATTTTTGATCATTTACACAAACATAATAAATATTTTAAACCTCGTGCTAATTTAACAAACACATTCATAATGTGTTTTAAGTTAGTACAAGGTGATTTATTCGAATTATATGTTATTTACTGACCGTTTCTTACAGAAATATTGATATAATAAAGTGTAAAAAAAGATCTAAATATAATTCCAGATGAAAATTCGAAATCTAGCACACTACCTTATCACAATATTGTACTCCAATACTGACATTACATTTTATTGGATGAATTTTATTTTGTATTTAAAACTAAAATTTACAGATTAAAAGCTATTTCACAGTTCTGAACAATATATAAATCAATATATATCAAATCAAATAAAACAATCAATGTAATCAAACTGTAATTTTTAAAACTAAGAAATAGTAATTAGTAAAACCGGAACTACATTTTATTTTACATGAGCTTAACCTCCAAGAACATAATAAATGACCAAATATATTAAAAGCATAATAACACATAGATATGCTATTTGTATTATTCCAATTATGAAATAGCACCTTGAATAACGGAAGCATACATCTAAATATGTACAATGCAGAACAATAGACAATAAATACATGTAAAATGTGACCTTAAGTAATCAAGGCATAACTGATTTAAAAAAAATATATCTAATAAAATGTAATGTCGGGGAGTATGTCATTAATCCGATCGGACTTCGCAAATGAAGAATGTTTCAAACGAGCACGGTGAGTCATTCCATTTGAGGCCCTTGTCGTCTCTATTCCATAGTTCTAAGCAGTTTTCTTCTTCGCCGTTTTCGTACCGGAAGTTGTTTGGTTCCCCTGCGTTCCAGTTCACGAAAGTCAACGGTCTGCCATTGGCCATCCAGAAGAAGTTGCCTTCTTCAGCTAAGTCCGTGCCTGATGTCCAGAAATGCTCGCGGCCGTATCCTGTAATTAAAATGTAATTGGATTTTAATTATAGTCGTCTTATATTGTTTTTTTTAATGTCCCTAAAATGCAGCATCGGACCCGAGAATGAGTGATACGTCATACCACTCAAATAAAATTCGCTTCTTTTGTAGTAATGTTAAATAAAAAAAAAAAAATTAGCTTCACGCTGTATCCCGCACACAGCAGGGTATGCAGAGGGAACCTAGTGGTAAGACACTCCGTTCCCCACTTTCTGCCGAATTCTGAAGGCATTGCGTGTTAAGTGGCAGAGTTCAACGCCGAGCTTAACCTCGACACCAGAGCGAAGAAATGGAAATATAAATTTAAGTAAATATTTCATCTCCTCGAGTGGGGATCGAACCCACAACCAGTCGGTTTTACAGTCACACCTCGTGCCGCTGCGCCACGACTGGCCTCAATGTAGTAATGTTAATAATTAAAAATATTTAAATCTCATATTGACTCCAAAATTGCTAGGGAAAGTTCTGTAAAATCCCGTCCTGGATACCAATTAGAGTATACGTTCAATATTCTCCACTCTCGTGCCCATACTTGTGCGAAAACGCTCGAGGGCTCATACATAATTTTGATGTCGGACGTGCGCTTTTACTCTACAATTTTTCATATAAATAAATTACTGATTTCTATATAATTTATTCATTTTTATATTAGATATTTTTATATTATTTTTCTTAACCCATTTCTAGGTGGTTAGAGAAACTCATAAATTTTTATTTATACAAAGAATAAGATTTTTTATTATTATTTTTATTATAACGTCGTCGCGCCGAGCGAGGAAATAAAATATTAAATATTTCATACTCTCGAGTGGGAATCGAACGTGCAATCGTCGCACACTAGTGCCCCTTGCATATAGCATAAATGTACATATGTAATTTTTATGATAACTTAAAAAACAAATAATTAACATACCTGATTCTCTTACGTATTTTTCTAGTCTATCGTTTTCCTCTTGTGATGAGATGGAGGCGAGGTGCATTCCATGGAACCTGCAGTATTGTTGTGCCTTGAACCAGTTCGCCTGAAAGCAAAACGATTTCATATAAATACATTGTACTTAGCTATATTTTTAATAATACTGATATTACTATTTTTATTTAAGTTTATTGAGGCCGTTGTGGTGCAGGGGCACAAGGGTGTGACTATAACGCGATGGTTGTGGGTTCTATCCCCACTCGAGAGAATTATTATTTATTAACATTTTCATTTCTTCGATCTGGCATCAAGGCCCAAGCCCGGCGTTGAGTTCCAAGTTAGAATACTCATTCAGAAGCGTATAAAAATTTGAACGTAGCGGTACTCGAATCCAGGCATCCTAGAAACCGACCAGGCGCTCTGACCACTAAGCCATACGTTCTCATCAAGCTACGTCGAATCACTTTTGTTCCTTCTTTACCCACTTCATTAAATTATAAATAAAAACGAATACAAAAGCTACATAAATAAGACTTCTTAGGAGATTATCCAAATTTAAAATGTAATAATGTAGATAAGTATAGTAATCTCACATGTTATTACACAAATTACGTTTCTATACCAAATTATGACACAAATAATGACGTGTTTTTTTTTATTAAAAAAAAACAGAAAATCTCAACTAGCGCTCAACTTTATACATTACAGTGAAAGTTAGTTTCGTCTTTCATCTATTAGGTATGTGCGCGACTAATGCAGCGTTGTAATTTAATAATTATATCATGCCGTAATATGTCTTATTACCAGTCAATTAATGGTAAAATTACCGTGCACGATATCGAGTTTAGCGTGTAACATGTTTATTATTGAACATATTGCGAGATGATTATAGAATTTCATCAATGTAAAGTTATGCGAGCAGTTGCTTATACGATGTAAGGCGTCTAGGTCTAGAAAATGTACAGAATTATGCTACATAAAGCCTTTAGAATTCGGTGGAAAATGGGTAACGTGTTTTAACACTAGATTCTCTCTGCCTATCCTGCTGTGTGCGGGATACAGCGTGAAGCTGATAAATTACACTATAAAGTACGTAAAACATACTAAATAAATTAAATTACTCGCTTTACAGTATGCCCGTCGGCTATAACGTATAATACTAAATTATTACATATTATAATAATTATTATTACATCATTTTAAGTACATAGTTAAATAGTATTTTATCCTTGAAAATTAAAGCACTTTAGTGAACAAATAACCTTTACATACAGTAAATTACCTCATCCGCGTTTTGATGTGTTTGCAGATAATATCAAGAGATTTACTATTAGTCTATATTGTGCCTTCGATAAAAATCAACCTCATACTATAAAATCTATTTTCAGCGTTGGGAGACGTTTTGATTTTTATCTCAAAAATGTCTTGACCGGGACAAGCATAGTCCCGTTTTTCATGGGTTATTCTACTGCGAGTTTATTAATTACTTAAGTATATTCGTAAGTTATAATACGTATAATTTTTCTGAAGATTTTCATGGTACATAGTTACAACCAAAACAATATAGTGTAAGTACTTTAGTTTTTTTTAATATATTTTTATTTTTTTTGTTTAAAACGTTTTATATTGATATATGCAATCCTATCACAATTGCAAGATATATTTAAAACTCAAATAAATAAATAAATAATAAATTAAATCCTCATTATATAATTTTCCTTGCTTTTGGCGAAGGAATCTCGCTTTTTTACTTAAAAAGTTTAATAATCTAGAGATAAAATCTGGCAGCACTGGTTATTTTTCTTATTAAATTTAGTCATTTCGCCGTCATTCCACACACGGATACAGAATATCGATGACAATTTACGGAATTTTTAAATCTATGACTCATATGTTTCAAAAGTTATTTTGTTAACATATTAATAATTTGAACTCACTACCACATATAAAGGTCAAACACTCGACATTAAACAATTCAAGGTAGAGGTAAGTCTGACCCTGAATTACATCACGCTGAAACTAATCATTTATCTTTGAGATAAAAATCATGAGTTAGTCATTTCTTGTTTTACAAATTTAGATATTAATGAAAAAAATGTGATTTTATATTGATTAAATTTAGATTAGATAACTAGAATATGTCTAATGGCAGCATGAAATATAATATATACTCGTATATGTATATATATATACACTTTTACCTTTTTTGTTTTGATTCTAAATTCGAATAAATTAAGAATTCTATATTTCAGTTCAAAATTCTCACATAATAATTTTAGTCAGGCCAGTTGAGGCCAGTCGTGGCGCAGCGGCACAAAGGGTGACTGTAAAACCAACTGGTTGTGGGTTCGATCCCCACTCGAGGAGATGAAATATTTACTTAAATTTATATTTTCATTTTTTAGCTCTGGTGTCGAGGTTAAGCGCGGCGTTGAGTTCTGCCACTTAAGACGCAAGGCCTCTAGAATTCGACAGAAAGTGGGCAACGGAGTGTCTTACACTAGATTTTTCCCTGCCTACCCTGCTGTGTCCGGATGATTTCATTTATTTGTTTTTATAATTTTAGTTTCTTCAGCTATTTAATATACACTCAGTTTAAATATCAATTAATAAGATAGTTACATAATGTCAATGTGGTGTAAAAATGAAAGTATTTGTACAACAGTAAATACGACATCCGCTTTCGGCAATTAAAATACCAGTTTTTGATGCAAAACTGTACGAGCTTATTTGTGTGTCAAAAGTCATAGTTTTTGCATTCGCTTTATTTATTTATTTGTGTCATTACCGTTCTTACTTTTGGTATAATCTAAATGAAATTGTTAAAAAAAATTGATAACACATTTCTTGAGATTTAACTTCGAACTTTCCTAAGCATACATATATATATGTAGATTAGTTAATATTTAATGAGGCCAGTCGTAGCGCAGTGGCACAGGCGTGTGTCTGTAAACGCGATAGGTTGTGGGACCGATTACCACTCGCGGAAATGAATTATTTAATATTTTCCATTCCTCGCTCTAGTAACAAGGTAAAGGGTGGCGTTGAGTTCCGCTACTCAACACGCAATGTTTCCAAAATTCAGTGGCAAACGGGGAACGGAGTCTTAACTCCAAGTTCCCTATTGTGTGCGGGATACAGCGTGATTAAAAGAAAAGTAACTGTGAAACCTTCTACTAAATTGCTAGAGATTAAAAAAATAGTAATAGAATTAACTGGTCTTATATTTAAATATATTTAGTTTTGAAAGTCATACAGATATGCTGTTTGACTTTGAAAAGTAAATACAAATATTTATACCTGGCGCTGCAAAATCCTAGAAGTATAATTAAATTATTCATAAATATCAATTGCTTTATCACCCACGTATTTATGCTTTCTATTTTTATCAATAAGAAAATTGCTGAAATATTTATAGAATTTAATGTTCCAAACACTGTCCTACAAATACGAGTCTATTTCTGTGTTTAGAAAAATGTATACTTTACGACTTACTTAAGTGTCACTATATATTCATTCAGTGACTAAGGGTAGGTAGATAGAGCAGAGTATTGAAACTCCTTTTTCCGCCGGAATTTGTAACGAGATGTGGGTAAACTTAAAATTCATCTTTGTCTTATATGTTAAACAAAATATATTTTTTGTGATTCCCTCAAAAGTGGAGATTGAACCTACATCCATTATAACTACGGTCACATGACGTTCAACAGTGCCACTGTTTGAAGTGCCAGCAATTTGAAATATGGCAGCATTATGATGAAAAATCTTATTACAAAAAATTTAATATGCATAAAGCATAATTTTTACTAGCTCTGGTCGATCCTATACTAATTAAAACTACAGCCTCCACTTACACGCATTCGAAAAACGCGTTAATTAACAAATAGAAATATTTTTTTCAAGATATAAAATTGTATACAATGTAATAGTCGTTTATACCGTTTTATTCGATTGGTGTATTTAATTTTACTTTGATAAGATTTGATAGGAAATTATTATTTATAACGCATAATTTTATAAAAATTGTTTATATTTAAATTAAATTTAAGTTCTTAAGAAAAAATACTTTTTTAAGAGTAGAAATTTAGTTTCATGCTAGAGTTCTATCAGCCAGGTCCGTACACAGGTCCACGTTATCAGGAAAAATGAATGGAATATGTCAAAATAAATATAACGAGTCCAAATTCTTTTGTTTTACTAATAAACATCCCAGGGTTTCTACCTTTGAGCTCCATCATTATACCAACTCGATGTTTCATATTGTATTGTCACCTTACTTACGTGTGATTTTATGAGACAGATATTAGTTCAAATACCGCATTTTCTCCAAATTTTGCTGGTTTCGTTATGTTTACGGGCAATAGATTTATATCCGTCAATCTTTATGCTATATACTCAAGGAATTATCTGTAATTTCATGTAGAATACGTGTTAAGATAACAGAAATATAAAAGCCAAGAGGCAAAAGAGGCATATTATACTATTATTGTCAAAAACAATAATTTTAATAAACTAATTATTACTTGTTACTTTTTAATTGGTTTGTAAAATTAAATAAATTAAATTAAATTAGTTTCACGCTGTATCCCGCACACAGCAGGGTAGGCAGAGGGAACCTAGTGTTCAGACACTCCGGTCCCCACTTTCTGCCGAATTCTGGAGGCACTAATTGGTTTGTAATTTGTTGTAATTGGTTAGTATTTTTTTATACAATTTACCCATGGCTTACAAATACTTATCTTGCTTTCTTCTTTTTTGTTATATAATGAGCCCTAAAACTGACAAAGAAGTCATTGCGCACTATATTATTAGGCAATGATTACCTGAAAATATTTCGCAAGAGTAGCAGATCTTTACGAGAATAAACCAAGTTGTACTGTAATTTACATTTATTTCAAAACAAACAACGATAGGTGGTGCGATTGCGGCAAGGTTACTAATTAAGTAAAACTAGAATTGAATTTGCAAAGGAAAAAACAGTTGTATAATGTGCCTTTTCTTGTAAATTTAAACAAAATATAGTAACTCGTCGTTTTAAATATGTATATTTATATAAATTAGTCTCTGTAATTAAATCAGCTTCACGCTGTACCCCGCATACTGTAGGGTAGGGAGGGAATCTAGTGTTAAGACACTCCGTTTCTCATTTTCCACTGAATTCTCAAGGCATTGCGTGTTGAGTGGCGGAACTTAACACCACGCTTTTTGACTGTAATTTTGACGCTACGTAAACATTTGTAATTATGTTACATGTATAATTATGTTACATTATTTAAATAATCTGGCGCAATTAAGTTTTTTTTAATCCCACGTTAACCAATCCCGATGAAATGTTGGCGGAAAAGGCATGCATCTGTCTGTTGTTGCAATTATTTTGTTTAATTGCCATCGGCGATAACAAAATACTCTTGAAAATTTAAAGAACGTCGGGTCGGTTTTCCAAAAATGTATAATACCAAATATACGCAATTAATCCGGTTAAAATAGTTCCATTTAAAAAATCATTTAAAATTTAAGTTAAAATTAATCTCTTAAATGTTATTTACAATTTAAATGTGCTAACCTAAGAAATTACTTATAAATTATATATTATTTGTTTTGTTTTTAGCTTCACGCTGTATCCCGCATGTAGCGGGATAGGCAGACGGGCCGTACTATTAAGACTCTACTTACCACTTTTCGACATATTCTGGAGGAATTGTGAATGGCGAAAGTCACTCGCTTTGCCTCGACACCAGAGCGAAGAAATGAATATATTTTTCTACAATTCCTTGACTGGGAATCGAACCCACAACCTGTCACGTTCACAGACACACTGTGGCAACTATATAAACATAAAAATCGTGAATGTAATTTAAACAGAGAACCTCAAGATTATATAGCGATCGTCGTGGTCATGATATTCAATTTATGTAAATGGTATTTGTTTAGTGGGTATTGCAACAAGAAATGAGGAAAAATATACAAGTAATAGTTTTTGTTGCTCTTTCAATAAGCCGTTTAATGTTATTTTAACGCCTTTCAGATTTTTTAATATATTCGTATAATATTTTTATATTAAATTTTTTTTAGCTTCGCGCTGTATCCCACTTAGCAGGGTAGGCAGTGGGAACCTGGGGATCTAGTTTTAAGACATTTCGTTCCCATTAAGCCATTTTCGTTCCCCACTTTAGCTGAATTTTGGAGGTATTGCATGTTGAGTGGCGAAACTCAACGTCGAGCTATGGTTCGTTACGAGAGCAAGGAAATTAAAATATTTTATAATTAATTTCTTGAAGTGGGAATCGAACCCACAAACAGTCGGCTTTACAGTCACACTTTATGCCCCTGTGCCACGACTGGCTTCGTCCGTAATGTTAATATCCGTTTTAGGATTTCTAAATATAATTTTAAAAATTTGATAAGATTTGCAGTGAGACATTCTTTAAAAAGATCATTCTTTAAAAAGATCAAAAAGAAAGACATGAATTCTTTAAAAAGATCAATCAATCAATTTTTGCCATACTTAGAACAATATTTTAGAAAAATAACGCGAGACTCTATCCTAACTTCATTATTTATAGTTACATTTTTAATTTAATAAAAAATCAATAAAATATTAATTCCGTAACAGTAAAACGTTTATAGGTTATATTGTAATTTTCATACAAGTGGAAAACCCCGTTCTGAATGTGTAGGTCATTTTACTGTTTCCGCGACATTTGCAGCACCGTATTACTTCCTGTTCATTGGGTGGAGCTAATTTCGTAGCACAGAAAAGTATGGAAATTCACAATTTCAAGAGACTTTTGCAATTGGACATTTTCGTTATATAACCGTACGTAGATTATATTTATTGCGTTGTTTGAATTTTGTTTATATTTTTTATTTGTTCAATAAAAACAAATGGATGAAGAAGAGCGTGCTCAGCTGGTTTGGGCACGTCGGACGAATGAGTGATGAAAGAATGATAAAAAAGATTTATGATGAAAAAGTGAGCGGTAAGAGGTGTAGGGGGAGACCTTGGTTGATCTTCGAAAACATAGTATCAATGATACTGGAGGAAGGTCACCTAAAAAGCATGAGGATCCCCCGGAGGGCATGTATGAAGAGGTTGATGACAGTGGACGAGGCAAAAGAGATTGAAAATTTATTAACTTTATTTTGTTTGTCGTTAAATATAATTTATCTACTATATAATTTATCAGCTTTAACTTGCGGCTTCAATCGTCAATTGATCATAAAATCGTCTGACAAATGAGACATTATGACCGCTGGTGGTACCTCCTACCGCAGAGCAGTGCGTTATATCTTAACGATAAACGCGATGTAATATAGCTATAGCCTTTCTCGATAAATTACCTATCTCACATGTTTTTTTATTAGAACGATTAGTTCCTGAGAATAACGCATTCAACCTAACAAACACTTGAGCTTTACACAGTTAGTATAGATAAGTAAACCGCTAGTAATCATCAAAGCAGCTTGTAAATTTCATATATGTATGACATTATATTAGGTACCTGGTAGGTGTGGTTAGCTACAAGTCTCGTGTAAAAGAGAAAGCTGAATCGATCACACCACGCGAGATGCGTACGAGTTGCGCAATTTGTGACGTCAATTATTATTAACGGGTCTTGACACGTGCTTTCGCATCAACATCTTGAAGGTATTTATTGAAGATTTCAATATTTTTATGAAGATATTGATTGATATGTTGAGTTCTGATGCCACACAATATATATGGATATATATTTAGTAATTGTTCGGCATACACAGTATATTTTATATAAATATTTTTTTTCAGCTTCACGCTGTATCCCGCACACAGCAGGGTAGGCAGAGGGAACCTAGTGATAAGACACTCTGTTCCCCATTCTCCGCCAATTTCTGGCGGCGGAGTGGCGGAACTCAACTCGACACAAGAGCGAAAAAATGAAAATATAAATGTAAATAAATATTTCATGTCCTCGAGTGGGGATCGAACCTACAACCAGTTCATTTACAGGCACACTTTGTGCCCCTGCAACTCGACTGGCCTCATATTTTATATTTGATGTTTATATTTGATGATAATAATATATAATTCTCCGTTTTTGAATAAGTTAAGCTTAAAATGCTAAATGTATCAAACGGAGAAGCGATATCCAATATAAGCCAGCGACTGGATTTATATAATAAGTACTTTGATTTTCGCGATTATTACACATTTTATCATCCGGTTAAAATAGTTTAATATAAAATGTATTTATATATTTTTTGAAAATAATTCCTGTTTTTTTGATGCACAGGTGATGCATCTACGTATATTTCTTCTGTATATATATCCTATTTTGCAAAGAACTTTTTTTCACTCGCCTTAAAAGATTCTTATAAAGGGAAAAAAATAAGAAATATTACAAATTGTTTGAAAGCGTAACAAACTGTGAGACTTCCAATACTTATTATTATTTCTTTTATTATATTCCCTACATAATTATCTTTATTATTATCTCATTTAACAAATATGGACACAGAAATTTCTGAAATTCATTTTCTACTGTTGTATTATCTCTATAACCGACATTATTATTATTTCTAAGAAAACCAGGTCAGGCTACTTTCTCACTGACAATGTGGGAACTTTTGGACAAAAGGAAGGATGAACGTCTTTTGATTTGCGCTACCAAATTACGGATGTGACTTAATTTATACATAATACCTTGTTATGAAATATTTAGTTACACCAAATAGTTAAATAACAAAAGAATTGTTTGGTTCTAGTAGTAAATAGTGTCTGTTCTTTACGAGTTTGTTTTTTCAAATCTTATATATGAAAATTACATTTTTCAAAATGCTGATATTTTTCCAAAAGTATGAAAAATAGTGATGTTTATTTACGCGATCGTAGCATAGCGTATTCTATGTCTTTAACTGCTTAAGTTTTTAGGGTTCAACGGTGTTTATTATCAAAGCAAAAATAAAATTTGATATTAGTGCCAAATTACCTTAAAGAATATTCCTAAGTAATATCTCTTCTCTCCAGATTTAAGCAGAGGCATCGTCCACCGAGTCACGCCCAACTCGTCTTCGCTGCAGCTCGAGCAATCTGTAAAATAAACATAATTTTATTAGTTAGATCTTCATATTATTAATTGAATGAATTTTGATGAGACGAAACAATATCATTATAGTTATATGAAAATAAATAGTATACAAGACGTGCATTAAAACCTGCTGAGATATCTAATATGGATGCAAAAATCATTTCTGCAATTATGTATTTATATTATTTTTTGTGACATCTAGAGACCGTCAACCTCCATACTATAGGCATATTTAGAGCTACATCCTTTTATATTTGTGAAGGTAAATAATTCTATTATCATATAATACAACTGATTAAATGCTTTGCCAATGCTGTTTTGTACTACCAGTACCAACCCATAAGGTACTTCCCGCGTACCTACAGTTATGAAATTTGGCAGGCAGCATAGAACTCCGCAATGTGTAAGTAAAGTAATTTTTTTTTTTATTAAAAAAAAATATTCGTATCATTATCATTACAAGGTTATATTTGCAATTAATTTCAAAATAAAATGATGCATACGCCCGCAAACTTAAGTCTGTCAACTTTATTCACCGCATAAACAAAACGTATAGGATATATCGTGTAGTCCAACACTTATAAAATTAAATTAAGCAAAAAGTGGTAACTGGCAGTTCAAAAAAAGCAAAAAGTCGGAAAAATACAAATTTATACTCATATTATACATAAAAACTATTACAAATTTATAATTTTATTCAGTATATCAACTTTTTTGTTGCATTTTCATTTATTTGAAATTGGTACGGAACTATTGGTGGATGATTCCAACTCGCACTTGACCGGTTTTTTGTTTGTTTTTAGCACTCGATTCCAACAAACTGCGTTACAACATTTTTTAAAGTTGACAAAGAGGAAAAGAATCGCTCTCTGTACTTGGGTATACTCCATGTATGTGTGACCAATCGATGATTGTCCAAACGTTGAGAAACCGAGATTTAGTAGTAAAGGTCAAAGAATAATGTATATAATAAAAATGTTATTAAGAAACCTTTGGATGATGAATGAAAATATAATTATTGCAAAGGCTATAAAAGTTGAATTGTATGTCTGTCCATATATGTGTGTGTGTCTTTATAGCGAACATAATTAAAAATCATCTCTTAACAGTTTTGGTAATAATAGCATTATATAAGGAACGGAGTGTCTTAACACTAGGTTCTCTCTGCCTACCCTGCTGTGTGCGGGATACAACGTGAAGCTGATTTGATTTGATTTTTTTACTTTGAATTTCAAAATGCAGCCTAAAGTTGTGGGTTTGATTGACCAAATGTGTAAAAGTATTTACAATTACCCAGCTTAAAAAATAGCGGATTACCGGCATCCAAGTTGCACTCCGCACTTAATACACTCCGCTCATTACTTTCCGCCCACGAGAATAGTTGTCCTAAAACTAAATTGAGAAAATTTGTTTACCAACCTTTCTAAGGATAAAAAAAAATATCAAGAAGGAATTTCTAAAGAAATATTTTTAATAGGGAAAAAATTCCGGATAGTTCCAGCACTTTTCTAAAAATTAATATAAATAAAATATATGTACTAATTAAGAATAACGCACCATATATATATATATATATATATATATATATATATATATATATATATATATATATATATATATATATATAAAAATATACACTAAACACAGATGTTTTGTCTATTATGTAAGCCTAAAAATAGGCTAAAAATAACCTATTTAAATATTATTTTTATCCAAACTATTTTTAAATATTAGTAAATTAACATTGTAATTTGAGATTTAATGCGAGCAATTGACAAAAAGTGCATGTTAAGGAGTCGAAGTTTTCTTAATTATTTTAGTCCGCCAAATCGAAACCTATGCGTCTATGCTGATAATTTTTATGGTGAAAAATATTCTTACAACAATAGTAAAGTGCTATCACCATTAACGTCCCTAACATCGGCTATCCGGGATTTTACCCTACTTTAAGAGAAGAAGACCGATCTACTACTAAAAAAAAATTGTTTAAAAGTCGTAAGCACCGACAAGATCCAATGATAAATCTGTTAAACCGTTAACAAATGAAATAAGTAATAACATTGATATTATAAATGCATATTATTAATAATACATTTTATAATATTGCAATACAATATCACTTACAGCTCACATTGCAATACGTACGTTGCCTTGAGTTAACTTTGTTGTCTAGTTCTGAATTTCATATACTGTGATACATATTCTGATTATATGAAGTTTCTAATTTAATAATTAAATTCTCGTAGTTGTATTAATAAATAATTTCTTAGTTAAAAAAAATTTACAATTAAAATTCTACATAGAGTCGGCGGTATGATATGGTAGGTTAATTTAACATCTATGTCTTTATTCAATTAATTGAAAAGAAATGATTTTATTTTTATAAAAAATTATTGAAACATGGAGTACAAGAAGTATACTAAGCTTACTCTTATCTTATCTTTTACGTAAGTTCTTATTTTTTTATAATATTTTGGAGCGCAGTTTATAAGTTCCATTTATAAGTTCTCATCCATCCAGGATGAAAATTTATAAATGGATAGAGAATAGATTAACTTAAAACTAGGTCTGCTATAATAATAAAAGTTATAAACCTATTGTTTATATTAAAAACATTAAACATAAAGAAGAAATTTAATATCAATTCAATATCAATAGTCATGAAAATACGGAAAACATAAAAGAGGTGACCGCAAACCGCTTAGCCCACCCTGACCTTTAGAATGGTCCAGTTTCGTCTAAAGGTCAACGAAATATGAATGCATCCTTTATTTATGAATATATTTTTTTAATATTATTTTTTTAATGTAGCAATATTATAAAAACATTGTAGGATGTATTATATTGTATTTAATTGAAAGAAGTATTATCGTTGTTGTTAATTTGCATAAAAATAAATATTATCTGTGAAAAATTACGATTATAATATATATTAATTTTAGGACAACAAAAAAACTATAAACAATTTAGGATTTTAAACACAAGGTTAAAATAAGATCCACGAGACATTAACCTCGATTAAGAACGAATGTAGAGCTCAAGAACGTAGGTATTCTTCTCCATAGTAGAAACGATGTAATAGCTAACTGACAATATTTAAAATATTAAAGATGCATGAAATATAACATATGAAACATGTATAATATTTAAAATATAAAGAATACTTTACAGTAAAAAAAATCATTAATATCATATAGATATGTAGTTTACACAAAGATATATTAGTGTAAGTACTTCGATTTCCAAATAGTAAAAATTTTTATTTTTTTTTCGGTTGATATTAAAATAACCAGCTTCACGCTGTATCCCCACTTTCCACAGATTTTTTCAAGGCATTGCTTGTTGAATGGCGGAACTCAACGCCGGGCGACATTAAAATAACAAGCTTTCAAAATATCTTACATTGACCTTGATTGACAGATCTATAAAAAATTTATACTCTGTATTAAAGCATTGATTAATGAAAGTACTACCTAAACAATTGGTTTAAAGAATATAAATTTTATGAAGGTTAAAAGTTACAGTTACTGTCTTGGTAAGAGTCTAGTTTATATAGCTTAACGCTGTATTCCGCATACATCAGGGTAAGCGGAGCGAACATAATGTTAAATCACTCCGTCCCCGACTATTCGCCAAACTTTTCGAGACATTCCCGGTTGAGTGGCGGAACACAACGCTGGGCTTTTTGAATTAGTGCCAGAGCGAAAAATAAAAATATTCAAAAAATAATAATTCATTCCCAAGTGGGGATAGAACCCACAACCGTCGCGTTACAGTCACATATTTGTGCCCGTGCGCCACGACGGCCTCAAGTGTCTAGTACTTTAATCAAAATGCGGTTGGAGCTTTTTTCGTCAAACAGGTTACTATTAAGAATATTAGAATAATAATTAGCCTTAAATACCTTAAATACACATTCTATGATAATTAATAGATGTAATACCACCGACTGTAGAACCTTCACATTGTTTTCAAGATAAATTATTTATTATATATATACTATTTGAGACAAACAAGTTGAATTAAAAATAATGTACGAGTCAAAATTAATATAAAAATTATAGTAAAGTCGACAATTATTATAACTATTATAAAGTTTTTATAAATACTTTATTTAGCTTCTTTTTTAGTTTAAATCATACTATAAAAAAAAAATTTCAATGAAATCATTATGTTAACAGTAGTCGAAGTTCACGTTAGTCACGAAGACATTAATCTAGTTCAATATCGTTTAGCCGTAGCCTTAATTCTCATGTGTTTCAATGCCTATTGTCTTTTGCTGAAATAATAATAGGGGATCAAATGCATTCTTCGATAACTAAATGAATAAGATAATTAATTGAAATATTGATTTAGGATATCTAAGTTATATTTATGTATTTTTTATTTAGTGGGATGTCTACCTCACTCTCTGTTTGGATTCTATTGAAACGTTACTTTGTGTGTACTACTTATTAAATTGTTATACACAAAAAAAATGCTAAACGTATAAACAAATAAAAAATTAATTAAATCAGCTTCAAGCTGTATCCTGCATGCAGTACAGTACAGTGGGCAGAGGGAACTTAGTGTTAAGACACTCCATTTCCGCTGAATTTTGGAGGCATTGCGTGTTGAGTGGCGGAACTGAACGCCGTTCTTTGCCTCTCATACTCATATGGAAAAAATATATGCCTATTTTAATAAATGGTCTATGAACGTTAAAATATACAACATTTTCGTTTCCTTTATAAAACACACAACTATAAGTAACTAAGTGATGGGAATAAAATTAATTCCAAAATATGGTTTAATTTGATTTTAATTTCCCTTATACATATGTATAAGTACATAAAAAATAATATTTTTCATTAATTTTAATATAGGTGCACATTTACAAGGAAAGGACGTAACCATGTCGTTGTTGGGAAGTTTCGTAATCTATGAGATGGTAGTGGATTTGATTCTTATCGATAGAATGTTTCTATATAAAAAAATGTTTCTACAGTTTATCAGTCAATCTATGACGAAATGTTCTCAAATGGATCTAAAAATGAGAGATAAACTACACCTGTCTTAATTTTTTTTTTATTTTTGCTTGAATTTTACAAAATAAAACATAATATACTTTATAAGTTATCTGATATATCATGACTTTTGAACTGACTATATTAATAATTCTTGACAGCAGCTGACTCATCGATTAACAAAAAGGAACTATTTTCGATGACACTAGTTAAAACGATTTTACATATTTTAAAGTTTAAAATTATTCAGATTTATTGTAAATAAATTGATAGTAGCAGTATTATTGAATTTATTGATAATTTAAAATCATATAACAAGAACATGTTTTAGGTGGCAATGATAAATAATTTATCATTACTTAAAGTATTTAAAACATGTAACTATATTATATAAATAGCTACTTAATTTTATTGGTTTAAAAGTAACTTAAAAAAACCTTTGTCATAGTTAATTTTCGAATTCGAATAAATACTATAATAAATAAAAAAGTCAAGTGAAATATAATATAATTTTTTACCTGATTTCCCTCCAAAGCCGCTGATAGGAGATTGATAATTGACAGTTTTAGTGTCGGCGATGCAGCCCATCACTAGCAGGAGCACGGGTAAATATTGACGGAGATACATTTTGGTATTTTGTCACTACACTACACGATACACTGTTGGCATCTATATACAAACTGATTATATTTATTGTCAAACTTGGGTAATATAATAAATTTCGCTAATGATTTTCTAATGGATGACTCAAAGAATTTATTATAAATTGCCAGATATGTATGTAATTGTAGAAATTAGTTTATTG
>DWQW01003035.1:0-24179 GCA_018249695.1 Heliconius erato demophoon
ACACCAGAGCGAAGAAAATGGAAATATAAATTTAAATAAATATTTCATCTCCTCGAGTGGGGATCGAACCCACAACCAGTCGGTTTTGCAGTCACACCTCGTGCCGCTGCGCCACGACCGGCCTCTTGTTATCATTTTAGTATTATTATTTATAATATTATTCTGAAATACATCAGTAACATAACACGTATGTAACTAAATGACTAAAACGTAGGAAACGCCAAGATCATACTAGATACTCTCCCACAACAAATAAAATAAAGGTTAAAGGTAATATTCATAATTATATTATTAGTGAGGCCTGTCGTGGCGCAGCGGCACAAAGTACGACTGTAATACCGAATGGTTGTGGGTTCGATCCCCACTCGAGGAGATGAAATATTTCCTTAAATTTATATTTCTATTTCTTCGCTCTGGTGTCGAGGCAAAGCGTGGCGTTGAGCTCTGCTACTCAACACGCAATGCCTTCAGAATTCGGCAGAAAGTGGGGAAAGAAGTGTCTTAACACTAGGTTCCCTTTGCCTACCCTGATGTGTGTGGGATACAGCGTGAAGCTAAAAAATATAAACACTAAGCCACGTACGCTAGGGTAGGAAGGCACCATTGTGATATTAAAACATACGGTATAATCATTTTACATTATATGGCTTGCTAAGCCAGAGTGTCCTCACGCCTGACCTATTTCCTTAACCCACAGCTTGAATAACTGAAATCATAATTATTGTTGAAAGTGGCCAAAATATGAAACTCCGTAAATTAAAAAACAGTTTGTGAAAAACATTAATAATAAGTCATGCAATTCTTTCTTTAAGTGAATTGTAGTGAAATATTATTAATTTATTTAAACACTTCTCTAATAGACACCAGTCGTGGCGCAGCGGCACGAAGTGTGACTGTCGGTTCAATCCCCACTCGAGGAGATGAAATATTTACTTAATTTTATATTTCCATTTCTTCGCTCTGTCGTCGAGGTAAGCGCGGCGTTGAGTTCTGCCACTCAACACGCAATACCTCCAGAATTCGGCAGAAAGTGGGGAACGGTGTGATTTAACACTAGGTTTCCTCTGCCTACCCTGCTGTGTGCGGGATACAGCGTGAAGCTGAAAAAAAAATTAAACACTTCTCTAATGTATACTGTATTAAATGATGTAGCCATCTTTTATATTTATTAATATGTCAGTTATGCTAAATTTGTAATAAACTTTATATAAGCTCATTTATTCAGGCCGCTCCGCCTTTTTTGACCTATTTCCTTTACAATACACCCAACTTATAATGGAGTCACCAATTTTCACAAAAGTTTGCGGGTCCCTAGTTCATGTTCCGCTGAAGGATCAAAGTTACAAACTATTATCAGTTTTCCTTCATCTGGGTTGTTGTGAAACAAGATTAGGACAATATGCTGAACATTTATGACGAAACTTTGTACTGTGGACAATCAATTGTGTTTATATGTTAAGATAAAAGGGCCGTAGTGATAGCCACATGTCATATTTTGTTTTAAAAAAAATTAAATCAGCTTCACGCTGTATCCCGCACACAGGAGGGTAGGCAAAGGGAATCTTGTGATGAGACACTCTGTTCTTCATTTTCCATCGCATTCTGGAGGCGTTGCTTGTTTCATGTTTATTGTACCATATATAATTTATCCACCTAATATCCTTTAAAGTAAGGCCGTGGGTCAAACCATTGGCCATAACCACTTGTAATTAGATGATTTCAAACGACCATGGTCAACTAATGTCAGCTAGAGTAAATGTCCTTCTGTAAGCCTTTGTTAGGTAATTTTCAAATACGTGTTTTTAGTAATATTGTCGTTTCCTCACAATATTCAATGAAATCTGTTGCAAGTACACTTTTTTATCTTTTTTTTTTTCGAAAAAACTTGGTTACTTAATGTGTTGTTTCATTATGTTTTTATTAACTTACTATGTATTTTAAAACGATATATTATGTTTCAAATACCGCTCTTATCTAGCATTAGCATAAATATATACTAACTTTTATTTTATCTCTGAGCTATTATAGCAAAGGTTACACATAGCTAGTCAAGGTAAAGCGTATAAAAAGGAAATTTGTTGTCTTAGTAATTATATGTACAGTAAATATAAAAAAGTGAGGCCAGTCGTGGCGCAGCGGCACGAGGTGTGACTGTAAAACCGACTGGTTGTAGGTTCGATCGCCACTCGAGGAGATGAAATATTTACTTAAATTTATATTTCCATTTCTTCGCTCTGGTGTCGAGGTTAAGCGCGGCTTTGAGTTCTGCCACTCAACACTCAACGCCTCCAGAATTCGGCAGAAAGTGGGGAACGGAGTGTCTTAACACTAGGTTCCCTCTGTCTACCCTGCTGTGTGCGGGATACAGCGTGAAGTTGTTTTTATTTTTTAAATATAAAAAAATACTTGAAATGTGCCTCGTTACCGATCACGGACTCCTAGCTCGTATAAATATGTATGATAATTAATATTGAAAAATATAAATTTTAATGTCACTTTCATAATTTATCTACCAGGATTAAACAATAAACATAAGTAATGTTTGAGCGTATAATTCTTTTTTTTTAATAACAAAAATTAAAAATAAATACACACAAAAGTGATTGTGTGATACTTTAATTCTACAACTATGTCCTATTTATATTTATTTGGACGGTAAATTCACTTGTGTTTGCGGGTATCTAAAAGATACAAGTGCGCGGGGTCGATTTCTTAGCAACGTGACACCGTCGTATCTAATAACACCGTTCATATTTGCCTCGATCTAGTTACGTTTTCTAATTACTTTTCATTCTATATTCGAGATTTTTCGTTCAGAAATAGATATTAGTTCATTCAGAATTTGTATATTTATATATTATATTATTTTGGTTTATCCAATTTAACGCTTATAGGTGTTTAGACTTAGAAGTTAGTAGAAAACATCAAAGACATCTCCACATTGGATTCCGCATCTAATTAAGTAGGGAAAGGGAGCCTAGTCAAGTCAAGATACTCTGCTCTCTATTTTTCGCCGGATTTTGGAGGCATTGAGTATTGAGCCGCGCTTTATTCGAGACCAGAGCGAAGAAATGAAAATTATTTCATTTTTATTTCCCACAATCCCCCACCCACAACCTGTCGCGTTTACAGCCACTTGTGCCCCTGCGACTAAGACAAGAAAACTAGCCTCAAATTTAACTTATAAATTATATTTGAATGTAATAAAATCTAAGGTACGTCATGGTGGAATCTGTTCTAGATAAATATAATAGCCATGTAAATCCCATAAATGCCTTTAGTTGAGAATAGTGCGGAATTTAGCGTGAACAACAAAAGGCGATGCGGCAGACCGAGACGTAGACAGACGGACGGCTGCAATCGCTGACTATTCCGAATGGATTACTATTTTTAATTTGTCGTTCACATTTAATACCTTTTATGTGCAGGAATTTAATGTAGGTTTTAATTATTTTTACAATCTATTCATACATTATTCTTTTCTTGTTGTTTCTTTCTTCTTGTCGTAAAGTTACGTCCGTAAAATAATCCGTCCGTAGTCCGTAAGGCCATAAAATAATATGGGACAAGAGAGCATGATTATCATTTGTTTGGTTAAAACAGTTAAAAAAAGAATAAATTGTGCTATAGTCATAAAATTGAAAACAACATAATTTATTAATTGCACTCGGAAATGTAAATAAGAATTAATCACAATTTTCTTAAACATTTTAACTATACTTGTAAAAGACAAAAAGAGAATATATTTTACATTTTAATATAAAACATTATAACACATTTATTTTTTATTAATTATATTGCTACACGTGCTGAAATATGATTACAATATACAACTAGTTTTGTTAAATATGAAAAACTAATTCAGCAGAAACTACAAAAACAAGTTGCAACACTATTCATTGCTTATTGGTTAGAAAATAGAAATCTGCTTTAAGGTTGAAATTAAATACTTATGTTAATAGCCACTACATGAAACATAGACTAATATAATAAATAACACAATTGTGTCATTATACGTTGCATTATACAAATATTGTTTATATTGCAGGTAATACCTACTTGTTTTTGTGTCAATTGATTAAATATTAAAATATTAATAAAAATTAGCTTCACGCTGTATCCCGCATACAGCAGGGTAGTTATAGGGAAGCTAGTGTTAAGACACTTCGTTTCTCATTTTCCGCCGCATTCTAGAGGCACTGCATAGCGAAGACATGAAAATACACATTTAAATAAATATTTCATTTCTTCGAGTGGGAATCGAACCCATAACCAGACGATCTTTCAATCACACTTTGTGCCCCTGCGCCACGACTACACAATTAAATATAGAGCTAAATATATATTTTTTAGCTCTATATTAATAATATTAATATAGAGTTAAAAAATATAACTTCAAAATAGATAGATAATAGATGTTGAACATTGTTTTTTTGTTTTTCGACGCTTTTTTTCATATAAGTACTCGCTACATTGAAATGTTGTAGACTTTTATCTTGTGCTTTCGAGGCACTTAGATAGTATTTTTTATATTTTTGTAGATCAGTAAAAGACATAAGCCTTTTTAATGATAAACATATATTATCTAGACATCATAAGTAATAATATTATATATTTTTTTAGTTAATGTTACATACAAATAAGTAAAGATAAAAGTACAAATAAGAACAGAACAACAAATTTTTATTGAAACTCATAATTGATATTTCTTTTACTAAGCAAAACAGATTTTAGTTTTATCGTTTTTTATTATAATTGTGGTAAAAACATATCTAAGATAACATATTTATCTCAGCTTTACAACGATTTTCATTTTTATTACACTTAGTGAAAGATGATCGGGAGTCACAAGTTGAGGTAATTCCGCCATTAGTTTGGATTACTCTCTGTAATGGTACTGGAGTGTAAAAGCTTTAGACATCTATAGAAACTTTCTCCACTAAACCTTTTTATGACGAGTAATGGCGGTTGAAAACATATTCCGTTTTATATATTGTACGACAATAAATAAAACGGAATATAATGGTATTGTGACGATTATTACTTTATTTTTAGTATACTGAGGCCATCGTGGTGACGGGTGTAGGTTCAATCTATATTATTAAAAAGCTGTATAAAAGAAGCTTTTATAAATTTCCTGTATGCACAAACTAAAGTATAATTTTGTATACTAAACATAGTTTCCAACTCAAATATGCTCGAGGTATTTTCTTTCAAAGCATAATATGGAACGTACAATGTGTGCACAACATATGAAGTTTCTCATAAGTTACCATTAACGAGAGCGCACACAAGCCTCGCTTAACTAGGTCTTTTATTCGAGATATCCTGAATATTATATGGAGACGAAACCAGGCCAGGAAAGTTCATCGTCCAGAGCAAAGACCTCTTATATCGATCTAAGTTATTAATGAAAATTTCAACTCCATGAGAACACTTGACTACTTACCTGCAAGTTTGTTGAAGGTTTATAGTCGATTAATATTTGCTAAGTTTCTGGAGTTGAAGACAAACGGTACTCGTTGTATTTATTACTGATTTTAACGTAAAATTTTATACGATACGATAAAAGCTTTCATCATCACCATCATCATTTGAAATCATTTGAGAATCTTTTCGTTCACTTTTGAATTCGTTTCCATTTTTTCCTATAATATAATTATATAACTGAGTGTCTTAACACTAAGTTTACAGCGTGAAATAAGCTAAAAAAAATAAACATTATTATGATATAATTTTTTATATCAATACTGTGCGTTTACAAACTATTATTAGTAAATACATATCTGTAAGCAAAAGCAAACCTGTTCATAATGCCAACATTGGAGCCGGTTTCCACATCTTAAAATAAGCGCCATAGTTACTAATACGGTACGCATGTGTCAACTAAACTATATATGTTTTAAATTGGTTCACATTAAAATAACATATTTCTATAATTTTAAATGAAACTATTTAACCGGATTAATCGGGTAATAATCGTGAAAATCGAAGATATATATACTATATTTTAAGATATATACACTATATTTTTATTAATTTTCAGGTTACCGTAAGATATGTGTTATTGTAAAAGTAATATTTATATTTTATTAATAAATCAATTTCTTAAATTGCCTAGCCATAAGCAAGCGAAGCGATTCAAACTCGAGTAAATGAAATATTTAATATTTTTATTTCTTCGCTTTAGTGTCAAGGCAAAGCGCGGTGTTCAGTTCCGCCACTAAACATGCAATGCCTTCAGAATTCTAATCCTAATAGTGGAGAGCAGAGTGTCTTAATACTAGACTACTTCTGCCTACCCTACTGCATGCGGGACACAGCGTGAACCTAAACAAAAGCGTTTTTAAACAATTTACAAATTCACAGCATAAGTGTAGATTCGACATTATTAATCTATCTAACAGTGTGTAGATAATAAATGGCGCCAATTACTATTCTAGAAGGCTCCTATTATGAATGGAGGTGTCTTCCGTTGGCTGCTGACTGTTGGTATCATATTCATTGTTACCCGGCCTTGGCGCCTTTCACTTGTATATTGTAATTGTATCTGGAGGAACAGTTTCATTTTGTAATATATCAACAAATTTTAGCTTCAAAACAGTATCACAATGTTTTTAGTATATAAGGATGTATATAGAATATTCGAATACTCTCGTGGCTCATTTCGGAAAAATACATTTGATGATTAATTAAGATTATATGCATTATTAAGAACTTAAGAAGTACTTCAGTTCTTCATTTGTGGTGTTACGAGCGTGCCAGTTCAGCAAATCACTTCGCCAATGTCACGTTGTGTGGAAAACACACGAAGGAAATTGACCAGTAAAAAAGAGATAAAACTGTACACAATTATAGACATGTAAAAAAGAGATCCAGTTACTTAAGAAGTATATAGTGTTAAATTTTATCAGCTATATTTAATTATTCAATAAGAAATATAATAATTGTCTAATACTATATTTTAACTCAATGTGCCTCAATTCTGATACTTTTGTGGCATAATTGTGATATTGTTGTTGGCATTACATGAAGGTTGTAACGTTAAATACTAATATAATTTTCGAAGGAACATTTGTCTGTTTATATTTATTTGTTGGTGTTTTCCTTATAAGGTCAGAACGAAGGAAAAAAAATAGTTCCGCCAGTCCAATACAATCTTTTAACGTGCATAAAATGAAGAAGCATAAGGATAAATATATACGAATAAAATAATATAAAAGTAACATTTGTAACATTAACTTCCACCAAAATAAATAATGGCGGAGTTACAGAGCAATAAAATTGAAACGGTGAGAGTAAGCTTGCAGATAATTCACTACCACATTACGTATGCGCATCACAAGTTGTTCTTTCTTTGCGGATACTGTCGTTTTTTGGCATTAGTAGAACAATGTCTTTATAACGCGGGCTTATAAATAACATTCAGGAAGTATTCAGAGGGTAGTCGTGGTGCAGGAGCACAACCGTGTGATAATATCAACGCGACTGGTTGTGGCTCCAAATCCAACTCGAGGAATAAAACATTTTATATTTTCATTTATTCGCTCTGGTGTTCAGGCAAAGCACGGTGTTGAGTTCCGCCACTCAGCACGAAATGCCTCCTGAAGTCGGTGGAAAGTGGGGAGCGGAGTATCTTACCACTAGGCTCCATCGGACTACCCTGCTGCGGGTGCTACCCTCATAGGGCATGCGGGATTCAGTGTGAAGCTAAAAAAAGTTGTTTTTTTTCCTATTTCATGTAATATAATTTTGATATCTGTTATTATATGTATGTAATTAATTAATATCAATGTGATTATATTACCACACTATATTTCATTATGCTAATGTTTTTTTTCTATTACAAAAATTTTAATTTTAACGATGACGCATTTAATTAAGCAATTAGTTTTTTATGTCATTTATTACTTAGCACGTGACAAAAAACGTTAATAGTATTTAATTATCTTAAAATTGGGAAATATTAAATTATTAAAATAATATTTAATTGATTTATTATATAATAATTTAACTAAAAGCGTTGGCAAAGGAGTTCTGAATGTTCCGTTATCATACTGGTTAAAAACAATATTGCAAACAAGCCATGATTCGCAAAACTGGTTTTAAGATTTTTATATCCAATAAAACGTTAAAGTTATGAGTATATTTAACTTATATGTAACTCATATCTAGGTATGTATAAGTTTAATAAAAATTTTACGAGTGGAAAGTTCTGGCAAAACAGCCGAAATGGAAAGTACTTATACATTCAAATCCTTTTTTAATTGAATCATGAAGTAAATATATAAATTAACATGAGTAATTTAGATATTATAAGCTGTTTTGAAGTCTGCTTTAAAAATTCTTGTGTATTTCTTATATTCTTTAATTTCCCTAACATTTAGGTAGGTACAAATTTTATTTTTACAAATATCTTAAATGGAAGAACGGTGTTTATTGACAGTAATAAGGCGAAAATAGGCTTATTATTCCAATTTATGACTATCATAGCAGTGTATGGAACATAGTGTGACTGTAAAACCGACTGGTTGTGGGTTCGATCCCGACTCGAGGAGATGAAATATTTATTTAATGGTTATATTTCCATTTTCTTCGCTCTGGTGTCGAGGCAAAGCGCGGCGTTGATTTCTGCCACTCAACACGCGATTCCTCCAGAATTCGGCAGAAAGTGGGGAACGGAGCGTCTTAATACTAGATTCCCTCTGCCTACCCTGCTGTGTGCGGGATACAGCGTGAAGCTGATTTTTATTTGTAGCAGTATATTATAACAGCTATTATATATTTATCTTGTATATTGATTGATTAAATATATATTCGATTTAATACATCCCTGTACTGTCTATACTAAAACCTTGTCCTGACCTGGAACCGCTTAGTTGGTGATTTTTACGAAAATAATAGTTTATGTGCAAATGCATTCCTCCTTTTAGAAAAATCCTTTTTTTTTAATGTAAGAAGTAAATTCTCTTACAATTTTTTTATTTCTTTAGATGTAACATTTCTAAAAATTATTTCGTAGATTATATTAATTTTATAAAAAAAACTTTTCTGTGTTTATTTATTAAGCAATCATTAGTTTATTTTATCAGTTCTAATGGGACGCTATCAAATTGAAGACTCCATTAGAAGATGAGAAGCCCACTTGGAAACTCGAGAGCGCACAGCCAGCCACAAACTAAAAGATATTCTTCAGTATTCCAGTTCCACGTTGAAACCAGATGCTAGAAAAATAACAAGTTGAAATATAATTATGAGAAAATAATAATTATGAAAAAATAATATAAAGTCGCTTACTGGTAAATAAATAGATTTTTTTAAATATAGACAAATGCCTATATTTTTTAGTAAATCCAGATCTATCTCTCATAAAAATATTAAGCAAAAACATACTCACATAGGTGTCGATTTGTTCAATAATAGTGAACACAAAGTAATGTAGTATTAAACCTGCCTGAATTACACAAAACGAAAGGTTGGTTCTTTATAATAATTGTTAAGAAATCCTTGCTACGTTTATTGTTCATCGTTGCAGTGAAGGCCATATTATGTCAGCGTCAATCGCCTTTCCAGATCGCCAAACTTGTTTTTAAGCAGCTGCCTCTTTAGGCTCTTATTACACTAATAAACACGTACTAAGTATACAGCTTAAAATTTTATATAAATTATCAGTTTCTCGATTGTCTTTAAATAAATATGTACCTACAAATACATGTGTATACCTAATTATACATTCCAATAAAATTTAGGGAATTTAGGTAATTTCTATTCAACAATATAACATTAAAAAAAATTTGCAACTGTTATATTTGTTTAGACAATATATCCCTTCAGCTCCGTGCAGTGTATGAGAAGGGAATCTAGTGTTAAGACACTCTGTTCGTTTCCCACGTTCAAATTTTCGTGAAGTTGCCGTTGAGTGGCAGAACTTGAGTCTAGTCACAAGCGTCGCATTTACCGTCTTACAAAATGTCTAAAAATCTTACAGTGTGTGTAAAGCTTAAAGTTGAGGAAAGGACTCATTTCTGGGTACCGTTTTATTGTGATTTTATTATTTTATTATATTTTCTGCTTTAACCTTTTTTGAACACGATCAGAAACAAACAAGATCTTATTTTCTTTGATAATAATGTTTACATTTTGATTGTGTATAAAATATATTTTTTTTATTTATATTTTCATAATAATATATACACGAGTAGGTGAATAGCTCATCATGTTCCTTACAACTGGCTTTTTAGATAAAAATGAAGCCAGTTAAGACTTTTTACTTTAATAAACATATGCTAATATATTTTTTATATGTAACTTTCAAGACATACATTCAAATATATGTTTTTTTTTCTTTTCAGTCCACGTCGCCGGGCAAGACAAGGATTTAATGCAATAACTGTTACTTTTTGTAAGTATGTATATTTTTTAGTTCTGTTACGTATCTGTTTTATCGTACTGGAAACCTAATGTTAGGAAACTGGGTTCCTTCTGCTTTTGCATTGCCGCATTCTGGATGCGTGTTAAGTGGCTGAACTTGTTACCAGAGCGAGCAAATAAAACATTATGTTGTAAACATAATGTTTCATTTCCTCGAGTAGAAATCGAACTCACAACTTGTCGCGTTTTGCAGTCGCACGCTTTTGTCCCTGCGCTTGTAAATTAATATTTTTTCAAATTTAAATCCATATACATTTTTGTTCACGCAAATTAAATTATAGCTTTGTTAAAGAAAAATAATAAAATAATAAGACGTATCGCATAAAGAAAAACATATTTTAAATAACATTAAGTCTAGAAATCTTTAAAAATTATAATAGCAAGCTTAGCGATGAACACTTTTGAGACAGACAGCAAACAATAACATGGCAAAATCAACATTATCTTATCTTACACACTGTTAAATAAAAACATACGTCTGATATATAAAATAAAGTTTTTGGAACCTGTCTTAGCAGAGACGGCTTGCTATAGACTATAAGATTCATGACATCTATCAGTAAATATAAAAAATAATTGTGTTGAATTAATAGATTTAACTTAAAAGTTTTTTTTTACGAAATATTGGAGAAATTCTATTTTTATTTTATGTTGTATCAATTAACATTTTGTTATACTCTAAAGCTGTTTTTTTTTTTAAAAAGCTACATGGGTATGGAAATATAATGTCACAATTGATTAGTTCCTCAGTTTGGAAGCGTGACATTTGGATATTTCCGAAGAGACGTAAAAACAAAAGTTTGTAATAACATTTATAGCCCAAGATCCTAGGGCCCTCAGACCTATGTCATTTTAGCAAAGCTAAAATTTTGATGATTATCTGCTTAATATGTAGTTAAGGTGACGGTGTGTACCTACTAACTGGAAAGTTAGGTCCTTTCAGGTATATCTCTGTCTGGGAGGACGATTGAGTCATCGAATTGGTCTGGGTGCTTATAAGAGGTCTTGAAGTAGTCCGTAAATAATATCTATGGAGGCGTGCTAGTATAACGAATATTGCTCTAATTTTAAACAACCTTTAGAACCTTTCCGTTTGGCGGGAGTAAAGAACTCTTTACATGTTTTACTAGGCTTTGTAAGCTAACTACCTTTGCTTGTATTCGGGATTTTGCAGAGTGAAAAAAAGAAACCTATTGTTATGGCAGTCCGTTCCCTATATTAAGAAAATAAAACGAACTCATTACCCCAATTGGAAATCGAACCCATATTATACTGCGTTATTGTTGTTTTCATTGTAAATTTAATTTTTACTTCGTTAGCTGCATTTATCCTTCAAAATGTCTTTCTTTAACTCTTTATATAAAGGTAATTTTTAGTTGTAACAAAATCGGTGTTTACCCTATACTTTAAACGGCCTTCAACTGCGTCTCAACCGCAAGGTCCAAGCTCAATTTACAAACCATCTCTTTGTCTGTATACTGAATTTATATATACTCATCTAAATAGGGCAAGGATATATTAAAAAAAATCTATGATATATATATTAGTAAAATATTTAAGACACGAACAGATAAGTTGTTATTTTTTTTAATATTTATAATTTTCCTATTACAAATAACAGTGACGATAACGACGAGACCAGTCGTGGCGCAAGGGCACAAAGTGTGACTGTAAACGCGACTGGTTGTGGGTTCGATTCCCACTCGAAGCAAGGAAATATTTATTTTAGTCTATATTTCTGTTTTTTCGCTCTGGTGTTGAGGAAAAGAGCGTAGTTGAGTTCCGCCACTCAACACGCAGTGCCTCCAGAATTCTGCGGAAACTGGATACGGAGTGTCTTAATACTAGGTTCCTTCTGCCTACCCTGCTGTGTGCGTGACACAGTGTGAAGCTGACATTATTTGAATAACGATATAAATTTTGCTGTCGAAAATGACTTGTATTATAAAATACAAACATTCTACAAAATCAAATAATAAATATTCATGTAGAATTTCCAAAACTTTACCAATCATTTATCACAATCGAGTAAATATAAAATAAATTTGAAATAACTCATTTCCACAACCGAGTTTTATTACCATCCGAGTTCGATACACGAACTGAATGCCTAAAAAGTTAGTTATTACTTTTTTGCTGCTGCTGCTAACACCGACATTGATTTATGCTCGTATGTTGTATTCTAATTGATTCTCTACAAATGTTGTAGCGTAAAAGTTCAAACACTACACGTTTTTCCGTAAATTATGGAAAATTTGAATATTTTTATAAATATGATGTAAAAAATTAAATTAAATATTTTTGTAATTAATTTATGATGAATTGTGGACTTAGCTAATGCGAACCTTATCATTTAAATCAACCGCCATTTCATGTTTCGTCTATTTTAAAATCAGCGTGCAAAAAAACTAACGTTCTGTCGTTCAGTCGAACTTCATCTAAAAAACAAAGAACCATAAAAGTAAATTGAAGAAACATACAGTTTTAAATATTCTTAATAGAATTTTGCGGGTATAAAAACAAACAAAAAAACAACCAACAAAAAATATATATTTAAACGACTTCGATGAGCTTATTAAAATAAAATTACATTTCGTTATTAACGAATTTATGTACAAATAATTAAAAAAAAATAACAAACATGTAGACATGTAAAATTTGTTGAACAACAATATTTTTATCAAACAAGATCTTCTTGGATATCAATGCTAATGTCAATTTGCATACACTTTTGGTCGGGGTCTCCGGACCGGTTGCCATAAGGTCATGATCGCTTTAGTTCGCGAGACAATTAGATTAACTTCTTTTGAATAATAAACTTTTGGCACGTTGGTAAATATTCAAAAATAATGTTGTTAGTATTATTATTGTTGTGTATGATGAAACGTGATGGCTGCGGTTAGGTCAATGCTTTTGTCTTCATAATGGTTTCACATTTATATTTATGTAGTTTAGTTGTGTAGATATAGAAACAAAGACATCTTGTGTTTTTAATGTCAACGGAACCCAATGGATACTTTGTCTCAACAGACCGAGGGGAGCGCTATATATTTTAAAAGTAAACATAGTTCCGACTAAACTTTCCAATGACAACTAAAATATTATACTAGAAATATATATTTTTGCTAATTCATACAAGTTTTACTCAGTATTTATCTAATAAAAACCGGTATTCCGTAAATACGTAGCAAGCGCTAGACAGTTGAATAAGCCAATATGATCAAAAAGTGGCATTTGCCTTTTGTCAGACATATATGTATGTAACATTAAAAATATGTTTGTATGTAGAACACAATAACAGGTTGCATGTAACTATAATTACTTATTCTGCCCTTGGGAAGACTAAACACTATTTAAATATAAAATGATAACAACCAATTAGTTGATATTTGAACCTTTTTATTACAATACAAGGTTAACATCACTACAGAGTAATGTAGAGTTATAACAGTAGTTTAAGATATATCATATAAAAATAATCAGCTTCACGCTGTATCCCACACAGCAGGGTAGGCAGAGGGAACCTAGTGTTAAGACACTCCGTTCCCCACTTTCTGCCGAATTCTGGAGGCATTGCGTGTTGAGTGACAGAACTCAACGCCGCGCTTTGCCTCAACACCAGAGCGAAGAAATGGAAATATACATTTAAGTAAATATTTCATCTCCTCGATTGGGGATCGAACCCACAACCAGTCGATTTTACAGTCACACTTCGTGCCGCTGCGCCACGACTAGCGACCCCTAATTGATTTTAATATAAAAATAAATATGTATAATTAATTTAAATTAATTACAATTTCTTTTTAATATTATACCAATGTATGATTAGAGTCAGTTTAAGTAACTATTCCCATAATATTGATATTCTAATAATTAACGTATTCTAGTGCTTTTCTAATCAAAACTATTTTTGGAATACAACAAACATTATGTCATATGCGGCAAAAATGAATTAATCACGAGTAAGGACGCACCTTGACATGCGCTAACTTAATTCACACGGCAGTCGTTTGAAGGAAAGCCAGTGGTAGGAAGTTCATGTACAAACGTTGTATTACATATTAATAAGTGCTAACCAGCATGTTGTAGCAATAGCTGATAACTATATGGCAATATTTAAAATAATGAGCGATTTATACATTTTTTCTTTTTTTAAATTTGTTTTCACTTTTAGGTTTTAATATTATTATTATATCCTAATATTACATATTAATGTTTAAAATAATATTTAGAATATTTTAAAGAACTAAGCGTCTTTTTCAATATTTTACTAGTTGAAACGGTTTTAAACGTAACACTCACTACGGAAGTTAGTTTAAGAAAATAAACTAACAATTTAACCTTCTAACCGAGAAACCTGACAGGTACCTCGCGTCCCGCGCTGCACGCTGCAGCTGGCACGGCTCCAATGCAATTTCTTTAAATATTCAAAATCCACTGCAGCTTAGTTCTTCAGAGCCCACGTTTTAAGCTAAGTGCTTGTTCTGGTTATGTACCAGAGCAATTGCGGTTTTATTTACTAGAAAGCACTCTATGAAAAAATATGAATAAATGTATATACAGAAAACTATGTAAGTAATGTGAAGAACAATGATTTAAAATGAATTTATAGGAAAGTTCTATCATTTTTTTCTGGTAGGATTTAATTTAATGAAACTAATTGCTTGGTGATTAGTTTTGACGTACAAGAGTAGATACTTTAAAAGTAATCAATTCTGCAGATTACGAAAATATTTTGGTAAAATATTAATGAAAATAACATTGTTCATAGTTTAATTTTGAATGTAAATATTGTAAGATTTCGTTTTTAAAGATTTCAAAATGTACCAAATATAATAACAGATTAAATCAATTAGCTATAAATATAGAAAAAGGTGGTACATAATGGATTGTAAATGATTTTTTTATATACCTTTCTTTCTCTTTGTGACCACCGTGGTTACAACGTTAGACTGTGAGCGCAATGGTTGACTGGTTTCTTCCCCTTTTTTCTCAAAATAATTCAATATTCAGAAAATAAAGGTTATGCCACTTAACACGCATTGTCTGAAATTCGGGCGAAAAACCGTATTGACATTTGGTTTTTTCCAAGATTTATATTTTTATTACATAGTTATATTTCCTAACTACAAGAATCGAAATGCTATACATACTGCAAAAGGCAAGCATTAATTTTTGATTGCATTCTAAGACAAATTATAGAGTCACCCATTCACTCCTCTAGTCGCTGTAAAAAAGTTAATTTGAAGTTCTCTTTGTGCGAAACACAATTATAATTCTTACTTTCAGCTATTTCAATTTAAACTTATCCGGGGAAAATGAATTTAGACAAAGGAAGTCTAAAAGGTCGCCAACTTGCCTTGGCATTTGAGGGAAAACAATTTTCCGTCAACCTTATTGAAAAGAATAAAAGGTTCGTGCTTTATGTATTCAAAATTATACTATATAATACTTACCTGCTTTAAATAAAAATAATTTCCGGCATAATATTTTTCTTTATTATTATAATTATTTCTAAAGCTTAAAAACAGTCCATATAAAGGCTGAGCACTGAAATTATATTTTTTTACTATTAAGAAATATAAATATTATTAATCCAATATTTATTAGTAAAGTAAAAAAAAAATGTAATGTTATTGTTTTGGTACGTGTGTTATCTGGTCGCTAACAAATGTTACAAGTTTTTATTATTTCATTACGAAAGTTACGTCAGTTCTAGGTAAGCGATATTAATAGAAACGATACTAAATATAGGTGCCTACTTTACGTATATGTACATATATAGCACAATACATACGTGGAAAAGTAAATATTGGAGTAACCAAAATATGTATATTATATATAATATACGTTTAATTGTACTATACTATGACTATTGAATTAAATCATATCTTAACTGGTATTAAACAATAGTAATAGTAATAATAAGCACCTTTACAAAGTATACAACATAAACACTCAGAAAACAGCTAAACTGTAGCATTTAAAGTAATGGCTGCCAATTTCTAACCATATGTTATCTTATCGGAGATTCTCAAGCAAATTTAGTCACGAAATTTAATTTGAGAGCCTGAGCCGGAGCGATTGCATCACACGCTTCCTCCATTTGAGTAAAATTACAATATAACTCGAACTAAATTCAACTCTATTGCTATAATTAAAGAGTCAAATATCAGTTCATAGTAGAGATTCCGTAGTTTCGTGACTCGGTGTGCACACAATTGTAACAAAATACAAATGCATTGAAATGTATCTCTTTATAGTTAGGAAACGAAAAGCACGACGACTTTGTCGAATTCAATGACAACGGAGATTTTGTCTGCGAACGATTTTTCAATTCAATTCGAGTAATAGACAAAATCTATTACAAATCAATTTTTATTAGGTCTCTACTTATGTAAAGGAAGATTGCCTAAATTATAAAGATTTATTAGTAAAGTATTTTATGTGGTTTTGGTTTAAATATAATTTCAAAACTCCGTAAATCTTGGCTAGTCGTGAACATCTACATAATATAGAGATGTTAGAGTAATACTGCATACCTACATAAAAGGGACGACAATAACTATATAAATTATACAAATAAAATATAGCTTAATTTTTGTACTAGTAGTTTTGCGACGATTAAATTTTTCCAATAACTTCCGCACTTCTTTACTTTTTACTTCATATTTAGATGCATCACAATTCTTTTACTAATGTAAATCTACAGAACTCACACGCAATTAAACCATCAATTGAGGTAGATCTCTCTTAATTGTACATTTGCTTGAATTAATCTTAGCAATATGTATTCTCTTAGTAACTCTTCACGTTATTCTAGTTAGTTACCGTTTTTTCTTATTACCGCCTACTTTCCTTTATATAATAATATGGAAAACAAGATAAAAAGATTTGTTGATAAGCTTCTATACGGAATAATCGACCGTTATATACCTACTAGTATTTTATTATTATGTATGAGATCTTTGCTTAAGTGAAACAATCCCCTCACTTTTGTTGTACTTTCACCGTTAGATGCGTTTTTCACTTCTCGCCTTCGATATTACTATTATATCGATCTAATAGACAGTATTTAACTGTTTTCTAACAATCTCTATATAATTCTGTGTATTTTACAAATCTCATTTCCCTTTCTCTTTATTTCGTGCATGGTGGTTGATATTAAAAGGTAAAATGAAACAACGGCATATTGTATTTTTTAATTAATAATCGCAAACACTGTGTCCTTATGTTAAGTAATATTTTACATTTTATAAAATTTCGTTCGTTTATTGGTAACGCATGGATGAAGCGCTTATTAAACCATGACTATCATTGAACATAATTTTATCAATGTCGATACGAAAAAAATATATCTTTTGAGTTTTATATTTAGACAAAAAGCATTGAAGCCGTCGTAACGGAGTGGGCAGAACTACGTAAACACAATGGTCGCGGGATCGATCCCCATTCGACGGAGTGACATTAATTTATTTAAAAGATAAAACCAATATTATTAATAAACCATAAATCTGAACGCTTATCCTGTAATTAAAATGATCTGGTAACTGATGTCAATGTATTTTTAAAAATATTTTAAGAAAACTATCATAGTTTACAATATAATAATGAAAATATATTTTTATTTTAATTTAGTTATTTGAAATGTAGCTATTGTTAGCATTTAAAAAAAAAAGTCAATTAAACATTTTACAGTTATGTATATGTACATTATATTATAAAAAGTTTGCTAATTTCTTTGAAACTATGAATCATCTCAATTTGAGTTAGCTAGTACTCGTAGATCTGATATCTGTTTCAATGAAATAAAATAAAATTATCGCAGTTAGACATTTTAGATATTCTAACGCATTATACTTATTGTAAATTTTACTTCCCCCACATTTATTTTAATCTGATTTAGATTCTTATTATGTACGTGACACACCAATAACATAAGTAATTTCTTCACAACAATTAATTCTCCATACATTACAATATAGCCTCAGTCAGTGTTTTACAAACAAGAACATTATTACATCAATAATGATATCAACATTAAGTAAAGAATAATATTACGCATAATGAGCCGTAGGTATCTGGATAAAGGAAATGACTTTGAAATTGACTTCTTCCGATGTTATGTTGGACGTGAGCCATTCCATAACCCATACTGATTGTGGCACGCAAGATATTTGATACATTACGCTTTCATATCAGACGCTACGAGAACGATGATTAATTTTTGATGTAGTCATTAAATACCTTCCGTGTTTACATAATATTATGTATGTATTTATATTATTATGAGGAGGAGTCGTGGCGCAGGGGTGCAAAGTGTGACTGTAAACGCGAATGTTTGGAGTTTGATCCCTATCTGATGAAATCAAATGTTAATTGAAATTTATATTTTCATTTCTTCGTTCTGGTGTCGAGACAAAGAGCAGCGCTGATGCCAATGCCTCCAATGCCTCCAAAATTCGGCGAAAAGTGGGGAAAGAAGTGCTTTAACACTAATTTCCCTCTGCCTACCCTGCTGTATGCGGGATCAGCGTGAATCTGAAAAACAATGTCATTATTACCTGCCTTGGCGATACAAAGACATTCAAAATATTGTAATAACTTTCTAGATGCCACAATAATATATATTGTGAAGTAAATAAATTAGTACAAAAAGATAATTTTGAAATAGCTAATGTTTAAACTCGCACACAAGTGACTGCGCAATGAGGCGATGACTTCACACGTCGTGATCGATGACTCGGAAAGAGACCCATTAGCTCGAGGAAGCGGCGCTAGCACAGACAAGGCTGACAAAAAACGTTAATAAAAACAAAAAATACGGGAATAAAAAACTTTAATTATATTTTTATATTATATAACGTCAACCTTTTTATAAAAAGTTGATGTTATATAATTTACCTTATTATGTTTTATGTTAGGTACTAATATAATCAAAACATTGCTTGCTAGTTGCTAGGAAATTATTAATGTATTAAAGTCTCAAATAAGACAAATTAAATTTTTATTAAAAATATTTCATTTAATTTGTCTTAATTTTTTTTCATAATCATGAATTTTATTGTTTTATTTTATTTTCTTTAACTTGAATACAAAACAATGGTGTATAGTATTAAAATAGTATCGTGGTGACTTAAGTACTTAGGCGTACTTTAGTGAACCCTCCGAGTTATTAAATTCCAATTGAATATTTGTTTTCGTTTTTAAACATAAAAGGGTCCTGATGAAATATGTGTGATAGATATTAATTACGCTAATAATGTAGTTTTATCAGTATCCCATTATAGAAATAATAAAAGACTAATAAGGAATAAGCTGAATATAAATATTTATTTAATTTATAATGAGCATGATGCACTTCCCTGCTCCTCTCGCCACAGGACAATACACCTTCCTCACCATCTAAATACATGGTTCATATCTGACGTGCATACATCGTGGTCATTCCTTCAACGTACATACGTGCAAACTGTGGAATGATCTTCCTCCAGTGGTTTTCCCTGAGCGCTTCAATTTGAAGGATTTCAAGCGTCGTGTTTACAGATACCTTTACCCTCAAGCCTGGAACGCATCAACCTTTCGGATGTTGGAGATGTACATGGGCAAAGATATCCGGTAGCTAAGTCACTATCAAGTGGTCTTACAACTCGTTTGGCTCTTTTTTTTAATAAAAAAAATATCTGTATTGACATTAAGAAAATATAGATATTTAATTTTCATATTTATTTAAAAATATATGTAAAAGTAATGAAGTGACATAGTGTGTATAGACTGCAATAGCTGTTTATATTTTTTTAGGACTTTAGAAGCAGGTTGTTCTTTTTTTAGCTAATAAGCTATCAATTGTCGATCTGTGAAAAGTAAAGTGTTTTCCCACGATAAATTGATCCGGCGATTCACAAGGAAGAATTCGGGCTGATGTCGCAAACAGATTGTAGACGTTTCTTACAAGTAGGTAACAATCGTGACGTCGAACATGTGGGAATTTTTATTCTTTTATTTTACAATATTTTGTTTTTTTTTTCTTCTGTGTTGCCATGTTGTTATCTGTTGAATATATTAAAAATAACATTGAGGTGCTATAATTTTATCATGTATTTTAGCGTTTATCATTTATTTTTTAAATAAATAAAATTTTATAAAAGTAACACTGATTACCTAGGCTTTTTGTTGACTCTTAGTAAATATGCCGACATTCCGTTGCGATAACAATTATTAGTTAACATACGCATGTCCTTATCACTACATACAGCCTGATGCCTGTATTGAAAAATAAACTGGTTATTCAATTTGCTGTTACTTCAGAAATTTACATACAATACGTATTATTCGTATATTGGATAAGACTTTTTTTTGTGAATCGTTCTGTGTAATTATAAACAAACATCACTTGTGAATTCTTAAAGTCAATATTTATTGGAAAAATTTAATAAGTTTAAGATACTTCAAAAGCTTAGGTTTTCCAGTTATTCAAGTTAACTACTTTGATGAATATTTTATCTATTTAAATATAAATTAAATATTTTATTATTAAACCTAACCTTCACTTTAGGGTTCAATATTAGACAACGTCTACTCTGGAACAATACACGCCTTGACACCGCGATATAAAATTAACATTAAAGCGTAATATCATCGGTGCATAATGAGCATAAAACAGCAATTAAAACGGTCGGGTGGCTGTAAACTTGCTTATCTGATTATACCATTCCGAATTATGAAGAAACACGAGGTTGTGAGGCTGTTGTGTGTAGATATAACTACGCAGTATAATAACGCATTCATATTTTCACTAAAGCCTTTTCACACGTTTCGTTATGTCACTTGACGGATCAGGATTGACCCTGACTGGTAGACGTGGGATTTTACTTAGTGAGGCTTCCAAGGGACACGTAAAATATTAAATATATAAATTTTAAGTAAATATTTTTTTTGAGGTTATAATACACAAAGAATTACAGATTACAGACGATCGTTCTTGTGATTAAAGAAAAAAAATAATTAACTTTATGTAAGTTTCCTATTATTGTTCTTGAGGAATTTTAAAAACAAGAAAAAATATGTACAGAGTTTTAAATTTTTTGTATACGGTCTAGTAGTTTCTTGTGCCTTATATTTAACGAGAAGATAATTTATTACACTACCGCTAGTTTTATTGCTATTTAACATTAAAATTATAATTTTATGATTTTCCAGTTTATATTTACTATATTTAAAAGAAAAGAATTGCATTCTTTTATTTTCTGTTATAAATTTAACATTATATCAGTTTTAAGGACATTTATGTCTTCAATATTTCTAAATATGAAAAACACATTTTTTTGTCTTTATAACAATGACATGATTTCAGACGATATATGGAACAATATTAAAGGGCTAGCTTTTTGTTCAGTGATGGCCTATTATAATTTGGACACAGCAGTGTACCGTATAAAATTAGTTAAACAATACAGGATATTTTATATGTAAAGGCAGTCTTTTTTTTTATAATATTAACTAAACACTACAGACACGTGGTCCGTACTTTTTTTAACTTTTTCATTATTATCAGCTAATCAACAGTTTTATATTTATCTGCTATTTAATTAAGGCTTATAACAAGACATAATTATCTAGATATTTAATTCCTAAGAAAGTCCAGGTATTTTTAGATTGCCTTTTTGTAAACATTTCACTTATTATTAATTATCTTAAAAAAGGTAATCTTTTAACTGGATATCTTTTTAACAAGGAATCTACTATTGTGAGCATTCTCTTTTTTACTATAAATAAAGAACAGAACAGAATAGTACAGGATAATTATAAAATATATAATTGTATTTTATAACTCGTAGTCACATTTTGTGAATAATTTCTTTATAATACAAATACAGACATTGTGGTATTATCACACGACGGGCCTTGATTTGCGCAATGAGCGAACAGAGAATAGTTAAGTAACTATTATTCAACCGACTCGTGGGAATTATCATTATTGGCAGCTTTGTGAGCCACTGGCATGGATTCCAGAACCGACATGAAAAACTAAAGTTCACTGCGCTTTGTTCCTTTTCGGTGCATACAATGCTGTTTGACCTAACGTAAAACATCATTGTTATTACAACATTACTTAAGTAAACATTAGTACTTACTGTACGCAGCAAAGAAGTAATTTATTACATAAGAATGTGGAGCAAGAAACATTATAAAATAAATATAAAAACCTATATAAATAGAGGCCAGTCGTGGCGCATGGGCACACAGTGTGACTGTAAAACCGACTGGTTGTGGGTTCGATCCCCACTCGAGGAGATGAAATATTTACTTAAATTTATATTTCCGTTTCTTCGCTCTGGTGTCGAGGCCTAGCGCGGCGTTGAGTTCTGCCACTCAACACGCAATGTCTCCAGAATTCGGCAGAAAGTGGGGAGCGGAATATTTTCACACTAGGTTCCCTCTGCCTACCCTGCTGTGTGCGGGATACAGCGTGAAGCTGATAAAATCCTATCATAACATAAGTATAATATGAAGAATACATAATATGGAAAAATAAAAAAATATATAAAATTCATAAACTGAAATTGTAAAGTTAATTAAAAAACAGAAGGAAATTACTTAATACCCAGAATCAGTATGACGCAGAGAAAAATGAGGGTATTTATTACGAGCAGGGCTATTCGTCCGCCTGTCCGAACAAATCTTACCCTCATTTTTAACAAAAAGAATAACGAATTGTACAAGGGTGTTAATTAACACGCATTTATCAGGCTTCCTTTATGAAGCAATGATAATTAATATAGTGTATGTACTATATATAGAATGTATTCAATATATATAAAATACACAACATACCTACTAATATTATATTAGTATTATATTCTAGTAAGTGTGTTGATTATGTTGTAAAATTATTGTTCAATTCGTTTTTTAAATGTATAATTTACCAAAAATAAATAATTGAGATTAGCATATCTAAAAGAATTTTGTATAAAAATTAATTTTGTATACTACTGGTCTAGGACCCGTTTCGACTATTTCTAAATTGCCTTTTCACTTTTATTTTCACCTTTATATTATATAACTTATAAAAAGTCTCACTTACATAAGTAATTAATAATAATATATATATAAATAATTATATATACTAATGTCGTTGAAACCTAATCGCTAATCAAACAATCACTTAAAGTATAACCATTCCTCGCTGTCATCTGTAGTACTGTAGTCTGTCTCTGTAGCGTGTAGAGTAGGCTGCGGGTAGACGCGGACCGCTTCCATTAGCTGATTGCGTGCAGAGATGAAAGGCTCGTCAAACGGAGGACCACCAGCCACCAGCCACTCTCAGGGCATTGAAATAAGGATAGTTTTGGTATGAAGATAATATTCAACGTCTAATAATCTTAATGAAAACGGTTTAGTAACAAGAAATCATAAACTGAGTGTGTAATTTGGCCATTATTGAATTTTATTGATTGTTGAAAAACATAATTGTTGAAATGTAATTTTGTGCTTCAGTAAATCTGTTATTTTATAAAGTAAAATGTTTTTTATTAAACGTGTCTATTATTTATTTTTATTTTTTTTGTATTCAGTTTAAATAAAATTAAAATATAAAGAGAGAACTAAGATAACTATACGGTATATATGTCACCGGACAAACCCGATTTTAGGACAAACTAGTTTGGCCTAGGATGATCTAGTTTTTCCTGACCACACTAGGATAAACTAGTTTGGCCTTATTGATTACAGGCTGAACTGGTTTGGCC
>DWQW01003036.1:0-24167 GCA_018249695.1 Heliconius erato demophoon
AAAACAATTTCATAAATATATCTAATAAGCATTCGTATAGTTCAAGCGGGCGAAGCCGCGTCCGGGTCCGCTAGTATATATATATATATATATATATATATATATATATATATATATATATATATATAAGTGGAATATAGCGTGAAGCTGTTATTATTTGTGTTACGTTATTACAAAGCACCACCATCCATATCTACTATTACTATGCAAGACGACATATCAGGCGAAGACCAGTTTCGCGTACGCGCGAGGTGGTTCCTGAGCGGTATGACTTTCACTCTCAACGCCGGCGACGCATCCGCACTACCCTCAGGTTGTAGATGTCAATGGGTGAAGGTTCTGCTCACCATTTGGTGGTGCTTCGGCTCCTTTGCCCCTTTTTGCAGTAAAAAAAATCATTTGTAGTAAATTATATTAAAAACTGGAAACACAATTTGCATAAAGATATAATATTTTGTTATTTATTGCTGACCCATCAGCAAAAACTTTAACATACAATTGTCAGTGGTAACGGCGCGATGATTGCCCAAGTCAGTGTCGTCAGTCACTGCTTGACTAATTTATATAGTAATTTTAGGTATAGTTCTAGCACTTGTTACAATAAAATATATAAAGGACTGAACATGTAGCCAACAGATTTATTAATATTTATAGGAACCGGGTCAAAGCCGTGGGCCAGCCACCCTCACCGTGGATGCTCGAAGCTACGTGGCTCTACTAAAGGAGTTGTGTGAGGAGTACCGCTTGGGTGAGCCGGACTACGAGCTGGTGGGGGACACGGGCCCGCCGCACCAGCGTCACTTCACGATGCGTGCCTCTCTGGGCCTTCACGAGCGACACGCCACCTCGACCACCAAGAAGGCTGCCCGGCAGCTCGCTGCTGAGCAACTGTATACCTACCTGAGGGAGAACCTCGCCAGGCTCACCGGAGACTTTGTTGAGGTAATAAATAATTACAACTATTTCACTTTGCAATATATTCAATATTTATTATGTTTTAATTAGTCTATTATAATATGTTATGATGCAGCGATCCATGCAGGTTTGTGCCTTAATTTTGTGCCTATGCACTTTTTTGTGTATTATTGAGTTCAAAATTTTAATGGAATTTAAATTGTATAAGGCTGAGACTAAATTTAGTGAAAAGAAAATTAATACAAATATGATTTTATAATATTAAAAATAGTAATATAACTTTATTTGCTCAGAATGTAGATACAAAGTATGTTACAGATGTGACTATCAATATTTAGTCTTCATATACATTCTTTCTAACGTTGGTTTTATTAACATAAGATTTACAATTTTTATATTTACTTATTATGTAGGGCTAAGACAATAAAAAAATATACATAAGATAAAACAATAAAAAAACCTTACACAATATAAAATTACACGTAACTTTAAATAACAATATCATATTATTTGTTAATGTTCTTATTGTTTAAATTAAGTATTTTATCGATTATTTTAATATGTAAGTATTCTGAAAGTGTATGCTTAGTTTAGTTTCTTAATTTTTTTTAAAAATACTATTGTATATGTAAAATATGCTCGTCGTCATCGCCGGTCATTGCGGCGACACTTTGTTATTAATTGTATGATTTTCTTTTTCTGTATAAATTGTTAGTGTACGCTGTGTTGGTGATTAAAATAAATAAATAAATAAAGCTATAATTCGTCGATAAGAAATTCAGAAACAGAATATCTATTAAAAATTTAGTTAATTGTTTTTTGAATTATATAAATGGCAATTCTTTTAAAACTTCAGGTATATTGTCATAGATACATGGGGCCGTGTATAATATAGAGCATATTATATATATAGTTTTGCTAATCCTGTTGTATAGTTGCCCATACATAAATTTTTGTATTGAGACCTAAGGCTTATTGTGCGGCTTAGGCAGCCAAAGGTGGAAAAAGATTTTTGTTGAAAAAATATTTTTTTTTTACAAATATAGCAATTTCTAAAATGTCTAGACATGGAAATGTCAAAAGGCCATGTTTTGTAAAATGTGGTTTACAAGTATAGTAAGTACGTATGTGTGCGCAGGAGGAGGCGTTGGCGCGCGCGTACGAGAAGCGCTCGCACGAGAAGCGCAACGCCGAGGACGCCGCGCAGCGCTACGCGGAGCTGGCGGGCGCGGGCGCGGGCGGGGGCGCCGGCGGCCGCCCCGACCTCGGCCTGCGCCTCAGCGACTACCACCTTGGTCTGCTTACAGATATTGGTAACTCGCGCGGCCGCCACCACGTACCCCCTCTGTTTGGTAGTTCATAGAGTATGGCTTGGTTTCTGTTCATTTTGTAGTGATTCATTAATAAAACTTATCTCATTGTGGCAGATGGCTGGTGAGTGGAATTTTTTTTTTTTTTATAAAACAAGTGCGCTTATTTTATATTGCTAATAATAATGCATTCTTTTTTAATATGGAACCATAACAAATATTACTTGTGAAATGACCAAGTCTACATATTGAAAACAGTAATTTTTCTGTTGAACACCTATTGTGGATGCGAGGCCAGTCGTGGCGCAGTGGCACAAAGAGTGACTGTAAAACCGACTGGTTATAGGTTCGATCCCTACTCGAGGAGATGAAATATTTACTTAAATTTATATTTCCATTTCTTCGCTCTGGTGTCGAGGCTAAGCGCGGTGTTGAGTTCTGCCACTCAACACGCAATGCCTCCAGAATTCAGCAGAACGTGGGGAACGAAGTGTCTTAAAACTAAGTTCCCTCTGCCTACCCTGCAGTGTGAAGCTGATTTTTTTATTGTCATTTATTGTGGATGCAATTACATGTTTGTTATTGAGCATGAATATTTTTTATATTGCTGATATTTTATTTTGAAAAGTATTTCTCATATAATGCATATTGATGTAGTTTAGATTTCATCAGAATTTATTTTAGAATTTGAGTTACATGTATGTTTTTTATTTTTTATGTAGGTGTTAGTTAAAAAATCAAAGTATTCTCGTAGCTAGTGAGACTAAAAGAGACATGTTAAGACTTCTTGTTCAAAAACTCCAGTCCAACTGACTGGACCGCCAGCTGCTGCGTGCACCTCTAACTGGTCGTTGTCCCGCAGACGCCTCGCGGCTGGCGGAGGCGGCGGACGCGCTGCGGCTGGAGGCGGACGAGGAGCAGGAGGAGGCGCTGCAGCGCGCGTGCGCGGCGCTGGGGCTGCGGGCGGAGCGCGCTCGCGTCGGCGCGCTGGCGGTGCTGCGCCTCGCGCCCGCGTCGCCGCCGCTCGCCTTCGCGGGCAGCGCGCCGCGCGCCGCCGCCGCCGCCGCGCTGCGCTACCTGCGCCGCGTGCTGCGCGCCGCCGCCGCGCCCGCGTAGACGCGCCGGCGCCAATAAACATTCGGCTATTCTATTTTTGTTTCATTTAAAACTTCAATCTCAATTAGATATTATTTTTGTGCAAACTAACATTTTGGCGAATTGACGAGAACTTACATAAAAAATATTCCTCACCTCTCGCTTTTTTACAGTCCGTGGAAAATGAGAACATCTTCTTTTTTAAAGTTAGTTAAAAAGAAATGCAACGATAAAGAATCTCACTTCTGACACCTGACAATTTTAACAATGTTTTCTCTTGTAACTACTACAGTATCTACAATTATATTTTTTACTAAAAAAACTAATTTGTTCAGCTTCAACCGGATCCCATAATCAGAACCTAACCAAATTTTCACCAAACTATCCTTGAAGTACATCCTTTCCAATAGAAAAAGAATCATCGGAATCGGTTGGCGTGATATTGAGTTATTCATCCTTTTGTCGCACATATACTTAATTCAAATTTAAGAATTATGTGATTTCCTCACAGATACCATTGTCGACCGGATCCCATTATTAGAACCTAACTACTAACTATCAAGGAAGTATCGTTAAAGTAGATCCTTTGAAATAAAGAAAGAGTCATCAGAGTATTGAGTTATTCATGCTTTTGTCGCGCACATATCTAATGCAAATTTAAAGTAAATGGCCCAAAATTCTTGCTAGTACGTTAGTTCTGGTTCTGGCAAAAAAAAACTATTTAAATATTATTTACATAAACTATATATTTGTAAAAAATCTTTATTTTCAACTATCTAAAAAATTAAGTGACAATATTTTAATGACAAAATTGAGCGTATGTCGGTATAATTTGAAATACAGAGTTAACTACGAACTGCACTGTAACTGCAATATGCCGAATTTTGATCACGAGAAACCTTAATAAATACATTAACAGTTTTTACGCTTTAAATTTAAATTATCTCAATTATTATATAAATATAAATTTATTAAAAAGTATCTAGCATCTCTCTAATCCGGTAGTAACACGAACTAGGGGACATTTTATAAATAACATGCCTGCTATTCGTAAATCGCAGGTTTATAGCAATTTTAAAAGAATTTTATGCTTTCATTTTATTTTATTCAATAAAATGTTTTTTTTTTCCAAAAAATGTTTTTCTGCAAAATACAAAGAAACATACATTCAAAGTTTTATTTAATTTACTTACCTTTGTCTTCCTCCAACCTTAAGAATTTCTTACGCTAGTCTGACGGTGGTAAGCAACACAAACACGTTACACAAATGTCGCTATACGCTCAATTTTCTTTGGATGAAACCAAAAAATGTACCTCCTAGATCCTAGGCTCACAATACAAAAAAACATTTTTGGTAAATTTTTGCGTGATTGGCGAACAAACAGACCGACAGACAAAAATTCTGCTGAATGGTTTTTTGGTTCTATCTCTATATAAAATAAAACAGTAAAAATATTTCGTCTGTACATTTAGTAATTTTGACTGAAATGGATATAGGGACACTTAAAAAGAATAATAGAAAGCAAAAATATATTTTTTTAATTTCTTGTCTGTCTGTCTATTTGTATGGACACATTTTTTTCTGACAGTACTGAACCGATGTACTTAAAAGTTTTTGTTTAGTTTTTGTTATCGACATTTATATATTTGAATTAACTCAAAGCATTAGTTTGCCTGCGAATGTTTTTTTTATGGAAAAGGACAAGGCAAACGAGCGTTCGGGTCACCTGATGGTAAGTGATTACCGCCGCCCACGGCCCCTTGCAACACCAGAGGAGCTACAGGTGCGTTGCCGGCCTTTAAGGTGGAGATAGACGCGCTTTTTGAAGGTACCCATGTCATATCTACCTGGAAACACTGCCGAGGGTAGGTCATTCCACAGTTCCGTGGTGCGTGGAAGGAAGTTCCTACGAAACCGCACAGTAGTGGATTGCCACGTATCCAGATGGTGTGGATGATATTTTAGCTTATGTCGTACTGTGCGGTTCGAAAATTCGGCGGCAGGTAACAGGTCAAACAGTTCTCCAGAACACTCCCCATGATAAATGCGATAGAGAACGCACAGCGAGGAGGCGTGTCTACGCAAAGCCAAAGTATCAAGCCTTTCACAGATTATTGGGTCCCCAATGATTCGAATGGATCTACGTTGTATGCGATCAAATGGTTCAAGCTGATACTGGGGTGCACCAGCCCAAAGATGAGAACAGTACTCCATATCAGGCCTCGCTCGGCTCCATGTCAGGTCTCGCTCTGTTGATGACCCCCAGTTTCTTCGAAGCCAACTTGGCCTTGTTTTCCAGATGATCGCGATACTGGCAGTCACTCGAAACATTAAGGCCCAATATACTGATACTGGGCCCGGCTGTAAGGGGAATGTTTTGAAAGACTGGCGATACGATAAATGGGATTTTTTTGTGGTTAACGCGCAAATTTGTGTCTTCAGGGGGTTAAACTGAACTAAGTTCCTTTCATCTCATGAGGAGACATTGTCGAGGGATGCCTCAACAGAAGACACAAGTTTATTTCGGCACTGTTCGGCGTTTTCCCGAGAAAGACTTGCACGGCCGGAGAAAACAGCGACCACCATGCTATCATCTGCATAGCAATGAATGCTAGAATCTTCTAACATGTCATTGATATGCAGAAGAAACAGCGTAGGAGACAGCACCAACCTTGGGGAACGCCAGCGTTCACGGGCATATGTTTAGAGCAAAAACTGTCGTCAGCGACCTTGATAAGAAAGCTGGCGATCCACTTGCATAAATTCTCGGGAATCCCATAGGATGGAAGTTTAGCCACGAGCGCCCTATGCCCCACTCGATCAAAGCCTTCGCCATGTCCAAACTAACTGCCAGGCCCTCTTCCTTGCTTTCAATAGCCGCAGCCCAGCGATGGGTAAGGTAAACCAGAAGATCACCGGTTGAGCGACCATGGCGGAAACCATATTGTCGGTCATTAATCAATCGGTGATTCTCTAGATAAACAAAGAGCTGGCTATTGATAATGCTCTCCATGACTTTTGAGAGCAGAGAAGTGATAGCAATAGGCCTGTAGTTAGATGGATCGGAACCATCACCTTTCTTTGGGATCGGGTGGATAAGAGCGCTCTTCCATGAGTCTGAGACTACGCCGACTGAGTAGGAGTGCCGAAACAAACGCGTTAGCACCGGTGTCAGCTCAGGAGGACAAGAACGGAGCACTAAGGGAGAGATGCCGTCTGGCCCGCTCGGCTTGTGGATGTCCAAAGAGGACAGAGCTCGCTGAACAGCTGTTTGATTGGACTAAAACTCAGGCATTGAGCTCTGGCACCGCGGGATGGTCGGCGGCGTTGTTCCTTGGTCATCCAAAGTAGAGTTTGAGGCAAAAAGAGCGCCCAGGAAAACGGCTTTCTCTTTTGCCGTGTGGACCAAGATGTCATTTCCCGTGCGGAAGCAAAAGCTGGCTAAAGTTGTCCAGAACTGATGAGTTCCGGACGGGTAGCTCTTAAGCTTCTCGCCAATTTTGGCGATATGCTCGGACCTTGCTCTGGCAATTTGCAGCTTAAAGAACCTAGAGGCTCGGTTATACTTCCTTTTTGAGGTTTTCACCTCCGGATCCTTAGTAACCAGTGCCTCCGACCAGATTTGATATGCTTGCAAGTTTGTTATATAGCAATCGCGCTGGTAAGATTCTTGGCCAAAGAATGGCATTCGAAACGTCTTGGTTATATGACTGTTGATAAAAATATTTATATTTAAAGCAATATTGTTCAGAGTACAAACAATAAAATAACCAAGTTTTGTGCCGTGTGATCCCAGCCTAGAATAGGATCATCCTGGTACTGGCGGTGTCGTAAGAGGCGACTAAAGTACGTGTGATAGAGTCACGTCGCCAGCAATAGCAACACGCATTAGCAGACTCTACCGGATCATTACCACTCCCGGCATTCAAAACCGGCGTGAAGTAGTGGCTTTATGCCACTGCGTTTCGCATCAGGTATTGCCGGGCTCCGGCGCCCAATCCACCTTAAACCTAAACCAACACACCTGTAGCTCTGGTGCTGCACGGGGTCGTGGGCGGCGGTAATCACTTACCATCAGGTAACCCGAACGCTAATTTGCCTTGTCTTTTCCATAAAAAAAAACAAAATTGAATTGTTAGTGAAGGTTACCTTCATAAATCATAACAGTTAAGTTTAAGTCGTAATTAATTCAATACGTAGATAAAGACCGATTTGATCTTCAAAGAAATATTAAGTAAATAGCGGACCCGGACGCGGCTTCGCCCACTTAAACTATACGAATTCTTATTAGATACTAGAGGCCGCCCGCGACTTCGTCCGCGTGGAAACCCTATGATAACGTAACAATATTATCAACATAAGAAATATGGTAACTAAGTATTGCAAAGCTCTAAATTCTAATCACAGGTCTATTGGTAGCTACTGCAGTATGCTCCTATAAACTATATTTAACGTTTTTTTTCCTTCAGCATAAACATACACATTTTTTGCTTTGGAAACACGTGAGCAAGCCACATAGAGCTACCCATGAGAAAAACATGGCGTGTCCAAATGTAGGCCTACCTTCAAGGTTTGACCCTGAGATCACGCATTCAGTTTTCAGAAGCGATAAATGTATCTATTTTCAATTAGGAATCAATCCCGCGGGAACCCCGGGATAAAAAGTAGCCTATATGTTATTCTGGGTCTTCAGCTACCTACATACCAAATTTCATCGTAATCGGTTCAGTAGTATTTGCGTGAAAGAGTAACAAACATCCATACATACTCACAAACTTTCGCATTTATAATATTAGTAGGATACATAGATTCTTCGGTTCTGTCATTCGTTTTCGTTTCATTCGTTTGAAATAAATCTATATAAAAATATCTTAAAACATCCTTTTTACGTGTACTCTGTAATAACTACATAGTTACCAATTGTACATTCGGCTAATAATATATGTAACTAATTTAAAAACTACAGCAATCATTTTATATAGAATATTATTCATTCTTACCCAAATCAATAATTTAACATTTAAGGCTGTTTCTGAAAGAGTAAATTAAATAATTCACTGACATCAGAATGTTTAATAGAGTTTTAAAATTATGATGAGACGTACATTTCATAGGTAAAAAGAACGTAATGTTACAAAAATATATACGTATAAGAAATAATTAGCTTTATGTATATTTTTATAAATATCAAATATCAACATTGGTCGTATTTTTCATTCAAAACATTCTTCCTTATAGAAATTACGATAATGTAGTAAAAAAATCATATTAGAATATTACAGATTAAAGTAATAAAAATCATATTAGAAGTCTTTTCTGTTTATTAGATCAATAATCACATGATTATTCGCGCAGCTTCGCCCGCTAAAACTACATAGTTTAAGCGGGCGGGCCACGAGTAATGAATACATTAACTGACCTAATTTTTATTTTTTTTTATGTCTCATTTACAGAATCGACTCTTCTATTCTTTTATTAAGTACTAGCGACCAGCTCGCGGATTCGCCTGCTTAAATTTGTAAATTATTTGTTTGTTTAAGTACAGGGAATTACGTTCCTGTTTTATTAGATAATGTATGCTTGCAGCGCACTTAAGATTTCTAAAGTGAAAATTATTAAAACCATAGGGTGCTACTCTCGATTTTCATTACAAAAATTATTATTGGAGGCATTTAACAAAGTAATAGACCCAGAAACAATGATATTTAAAAATTTTGTATGTTTGTTGATTTTTCTGTTTCTCGACACTTATCTCAGAAACGGCTTAACCGAGGAGCGGTAAAATCGGTTTTATTGTCTTTATTTACTTTTTATTGTAACATTCGTCATGTACGAATGGTGTAATGATTAAATAACTGACCTTTACAACTATATATTTATATCCTCATAGAGAAACGATAGCTTTTTTGGGCACTCATATTTTTTTAAGATATGAGTGCCCAATTTATATTTTTTGATCAAAATACATTTATTTATTTTAAGATAAAAATTAAAATAACATATAATATATTTATATAAATGAGAATGTATTTTTTTGTTTAATAGATCTCAATAATTATTACAACGCATGCAAGGAAATAACATTTTAGAAAATTGTTTAATTCTATTACAATTATAAAAACTACCAACATTTTTATAGTTAATAAAATATTTTCTCAAATTAAAAAAATGTCTACGTTTTCCACCTGAAAAACTCTAAAGGCTGAAAAAATATTAAATATATATAAAAATATAGATACCACATAAGTATCGATACTGTTACTGGTAATAATAATGGGTGAAAAAATAGATATACTACGGGATGCCTTTGTATGCAGTTTAAAGCTGTTCATTATGTCAGAATATAAAATAGTATATCTATAGAGAAATTACATACTCTTTTTATTCTTTCACAATAATATACATATTCATGTATTTTATATGTCCCTCTGCACTACGATAGCGGCTCTGTTCTAGTTTGTTAGTAGTTACACATGGTATCGTACATCACTTTGCTCTATTGTCAATAATTTCTACAGCGTACGCGATATAAGGTTCTTTTTGGTATTTTTTTACAAGTTAATCGTCTAATTGTAAAAGAATTTTCCAAATTGGTCCCGTAGTTTCGGGGCCTATTCAATTCAAATAAAGAAACCTAATGTAATCTAATCAATTGTCTTCATAATTTTTGTGATATCGATGCACCTCACCCGAACCCAAGTAGTTTTTGTATGAAAACAATGCAAACATACAAAAATACAAATCTTTCCTCTTTATAATATTAGTATAGAAGTATAGATATATAGAGAAATTTTAAAAAATAAAAACTATATTTTAGAATATTTTTTTTTGTATGCGCGTGTAGTGTATGTATACTCGTGTATGTGTTTATGCTGAAAAATCATGTATCTTTCTTTACTAATAAAGAGCAGTGTTTCTTTAGACGTCCCTAACGCTCAGGTGCATTGCGTGTTAAACGGAACTCAACGCCGCGCTTTGCCTCGACATCAAAAGCGAGGAAATGAAAATTTAAAAATAAATAAATATTGTATTTCTTCGAGTAGGGTTTGAACTCGTAACTAGTCGCGTTTACAGTAACACACTGATATGCCCCTGCCCCAGGACTGACCTCTTAAGATACTGTTATTTTACAATCATATAAATAGAACAATGAACTAATGGTACATAACACTGTAACAGTGACAAAATTGTATGGCTTGGTTGTAAGAGCCCATGGCTGAAGGTTGAAAGTATTACACAGTACGAGAGAGTAGATGGCACGTTTTGTAAATTAAACAAATTCAAAATATAAAATAACAAAATATATTGTTACACTTACAAATATTACAATAATCAGTCTGACACTTCAATGTCGGAGGAGCCCCGGCGCCGCCGCAAGCGCTCCGCCGCCATGCTCTGCAGCCACGACGTGGTCTTCTGCGCGGCCGTGCGGCGCGGCGTGCGGCGCTCCGGCGGCGAGGGCGCCGGCGGGGACGCGCGCGCCCGCCCCGCGCCCCGCCCGCCGCGCGCGCCCCGCGCCCGCGCGCCCCGCCCGCCGCGCGCGCCGCGCCCGCGCCCCGCCGGCGCCTCCTCGTCGCTGGACAGCAGCACCGCCTCCTGCTTGACGGCCGGCGCCTGCGCCGACTTGGCGGCCGCCGCGATTATACTCTTGAGGCCGTCCTCGTCCGCCGCGTCCAGAGCGATCTTGCACTCCTTCATTTTCACCTCCACCTCATCCTGCGTCTCTGCGGTCGACTCTAGAAGGAAGTTGACGCATCGCGCGCGGTGAGCGTCCAGCACCCGGCGGAAGACGTCGTCGTCACGCTTGAGGGTGAAGTCCCGGACGGCCTCGGTGACGGCGCGCACCGACAGCACAGCGAGGCGGCGCTCCGCCGGCTGCGTCTCGTAGTACGACCGCAGCAGTGTCTCCACGTCCGTCGCCTCGGCCGCGACTTCGCCGATGTGGATGTCGTCGCCTTCCACGGTATCTCGCCCTTTTCGATCACGAATTTTCTTTTCCCTCTTCATTATCAAAACGTCGTTTGGATTCGCGACTTGGCCATTAAAATTCTGGCCAAATCTCACACGATTAAAATCTTGACCATCATGTTCATAAAATACACTAAGTCTGATGAGCGGTAGTGCGGGTTGCCTTGGATCACTACTACGCAATGTTTCTGCTTCTTGAATAGCATCATGCACTTTTTCCTTCAGAAAAATCTGAACTTTCTCATTTTCATTTACACCTTCATTGCCTATATTTTCCTCAGATAAAACAATAGTCTTAAATATGAAAGGGCGGACTGTTTTTAATGGCAGAGGTGTTATGATGTATTCTTTTCTATGCAATTGCAATAACACACAGTGTTTGGGTAAAGCTTCACCTGAAGCTAGTGAAGTGGCCACTGTACTACCTGGCTGTAGGACAAGAAAGCTCTCATTTTCTCTTTTAATATCTTTTGTAGCAAATACTTGACTGTCATGTTCATGACCCCACACTACAAGATCTAGAAAGGAGGGCAGTACATTTTCAGATATAAAATTATTAGGTCCTCTATCTGCTCTATTTTGATGTAATACTAAGATGTTAAACCAGTCGTTCCCATCTTCTACAAGATCCATCTCAACTTTTTTTTCAGCAAATAATCTTGCCAGACGTTGATCTTTTAAGTGACTTAAACCATAAAGAGATAGTTTAGTTTCACCTTTTTGTATCAGAACTGGTGAAATACGAACATGTGTATAATCAGTCCATTTACTGAAATAGTTGACAAGACCTGTTATTGACAAGATATCGAGGGAACTTACACTACCTTGGCCTACTGGATCATCATGGTTTCCATGAATTGACAATATAGGATATGAAACGTTTAGATTAGGGTCTTCATAATTAACACCCCTTGAAAAATTCTTAAATTGATCTGATAATATTTCTATACTAATAGGCTTTTCTCCAAAACAATATTTCCTAATAATCTGTGTACACTTAAACATACAACTGGGAGAAGGTTTTGCATGATCGAAGAGGTCTCCGCCAAGCAATATCAAGTCTACATCATATTCAACTGCTAAAGATAGGACTTCTTCAAACGCAATAAAGCTGTCTTCACCACGAACAGCGTCATTTTCCAGGTAACCTAAATGAATATCTGAAGCTATCAATACTCTAACAGTATCTTCTGTTGCCCAAGTTTCTGCATCAATAGGCGCCATTACTTTTACAAACTTAGTTTATTTTATATAAATATGAATTACTTGTTAGCTTATAACAAACCGGTATTTGTATTTAAACAATACGTTTAATCTGTGTGACATTACTTTTTTGAGGAAGCTTGACATTGACATTTAATAATTATGCTATTGCCAGATAATTTTGTAAATCGAATTAGAATTTACCATTTATGAATTTACTGATATAATATAACAAAATATTTCCCTCGATACGGACCAAAACAACACATGTGTATACAAATAAAATTTATGAAATATAGTAATTTGTTACTTATAACCAAATAAATGTGTATGTCTTCTAATGTTTAATACGGTGATATCTAGTTAAATATTGTTAAATATTTAGCATTACGTTATTTATGCAAAATTTACATGCGACACTAAATAAATTAAAATAATGATTAATAAATTTGTAAAATTATAATCTACACTGTATGAGTATACATGCCTTTATCATTATTATTTATTACACATATTAGAAATTGAAATGTCAACTTGTTGGGCTGGCAAGTGGCAGTGGCAGTGGCATATGACAATTGTTGGTTGGTTGTTAGTTTGCAATCGTAGTTTACTGTGGAGTGTGAAAAAATGGTCGCAAATGTTGTATAACGCATTGATATGACGTTCCTACGCGATATAATTAACGAATCATGCTACTGCAAGATTATACCCATGTTTATTTGGAGGAGAAAGTGTCATGTGAAATCGCAGATTTACCTTCAATGATGTGGAAGAGGTCGATTGTGCAAGCGAAGGCTGGACACACGCGCGCCTCCACTGCTCTGGCGCTCGCGTTCGTTGTTTTTATTGTGAGCATTTCACTTTTTCTAACTCCACTAATTATTTCATAGATAAAAATAGATTTCTGTTTCACTAATCGCCATTGTTTATAAACTTGTTTGTGCAATTTATAATAGTAACATAACATGTAAATATTTAAGAAGTTGAGAACTTATTGAACATAAAAAATACTAAGAAATAAATGTAACAATAATTTCTATGAATACAGATGAAACTTTTTGAAATCAAAATAAACTCATAATTCATTTGTTTTCCTTTAATGCAAAAATGTAAATACCTATTTATTTATATGTTTCAAAATCTTGGTAAACTTTATGATATTTGCATGAGCATTTGAGTAAACTGTAACTGACTGTAAACACAATTGTTGTAGGTTCACTGTGCAACTGCCAACAGTGTTCTTTGATGATACAAAGGGAACATCTCCTATGTAATAAACTCAGAGTGATTTTTGACTAATAATATTAAATCTGCTTCACATATCCTGTACACAGCAGGGTAGGCAGAGGATAGAGAATACTGGTACTAGAGGCCTAGTGTTAAGTCACTTTGTTCTCGACTTTCTGCTGAATTTTAAAGGCATTGCATGTTGAGTGGCGGAACTCAACATTACACTTTTACCTCAACACCAGAGAGAAGAAATTAAAATATAAATTTTAATAAATATTTAATTTCTTCAAGTGGTGATCGAACCCACAGTTGTGTTTATAGACACACATTTGTGCCCCTGCACCATAACTGGCCTCATACATATAGCCTGTTCCTATTTTTATTTAATCCAATAATACTCTAGACACCAACCTCAAAAAAATATACACATACAAATAAAACCCATCTACTTCTGATTTTTTTTTCACAGTAAAGTATATGGTTGCCTCACTTTTTTTTCTTTTTTGTGTACTGGTATTTAGTTACAAGGTCCTGCAGACAGCAAATTTTAGGCAATTTTATACAGATTGTGGACATTTTTTGACTTATAAAATTATTTTTAAAATGAAAACATTAGTGACCGGCTGATAATACAGCTATATTTTGTTAAAATAATCTTTGAAATTGGTTCAGTAGTTATTGAGTTTATCCATTGCAAACAATAGTAAAAGATTATTAATATACATGTTACTGCCCTAACCCAATTTCAGGACAGATTTGTCTTGCCTAGGCTAAATTAGGTCATCCCAACCACAATAGTGTTAACTAGTGTAACCTAGGACAAACTAGTTGTCGTAAAATCGTAAAATCAGATTAGGCCCATAACATATACAAGAAAAACTATTTAGCATGTTATGGATTGATCCCGAGGTTGTGTGAGACTTTTGTTGCATGGCGAGGAACCCATAGCATTAGCTATATAAGTATCTTTAATGCTCATCTCTACTGTCTGAACCCCTTTGTCAACTGACATCAAATTTGGTGTAATTCTTCTAGTGCCTTTGAAGTATGTTCTGGATAATAAAAATGGTTAAAGTTGGGCCAAGAACTTTCAGCAAACTATAGAGAGTAGTGAACTGCTTTAACTATTGCATCTATTTCAACCATATACAAAATAACTAACAATGCAACCAACAATGGAGACTAGTTTTGTATATAATTCTATAAAACTTAAGTTCTGATTAGAAATGAATACAAATCATTATCTGTGATTGTTGTTATTAATGAAAAAAAAAATAAAGTAAATAAGAATAAATGCATAATTTTTCCTATATATAAATGCATAATGTATGTAAAACAGCTATATTTCTAATAGCGTAAGTGACATGTAAAACCTAACAAAGTGTAATTATAATGATTGCTCCAAGATCAATCTCAGATTTGAGAGTGTTTATATATACCGGTCTAAGTCCTTTTATCTAAACGTCTAGTTTATTATATTTTCGTTTCGTTTCGTAAATAAGTTAATATTAATTCAATAACTCTTAGGTATAAAATAATATTCATGCTATACAGATATGCACAGTTGCACATACATATAATAGTATGTGCATTAAAATGTATACTGAGTAAACTATTATCATATATATATATTGCTATAAAATTATTAAATTGATAACGTATTTTTTTTGCATATTTCCTGTAGGCATTATGCGGTATGCGGGTGTGCGGGGCGGCGGACCTGGTGATCGAAATACCAGGGTGGGAGGCGGAGGGCGCGGAGGGCGCGCACTACCGGCTCGACTATCGCCCCCCGCAGGGCTCGCCCGCGCCCAACTTCACAGTTCCCGCGAGGGCATCCACCATCAACTTCCAGGGCCTCCCCGGCACCAAGTACCACTTCATGCTCTACTACTCGAACGCCACGTTTGCCGATCTACTAACGTGGAACCAAACGATTATAACCGGTTTGCATATTTTGTATACTATGTATCTTTTAATTGACCATTTACCTACTTCTTGTGTAATTATCTAATATCACGAAATTTGTTGACTCATATTCATATTTAAATACGACAATTTAATGATCTACTAATAAATATTTTCTTATTACAATTATAACGTTGATATTGAAATGGTTTCGATGGTTTTTTGTAGTTTATTTCGTAATCAAAGACAAAAACTTCCATTCACACACATTAAATGTTGAAAACCAATTTGTTGGCCTTCAGCTTACATAACAGTAGACTTACAACTTATATTTTGTTAAACAACTATTTCTGGTTCATTTGTACTATGATGCTTTACTAACTACCTAACTTACATTATTCAGCATGATTTAAAAAAACCAGTCATGAGCGAGTCAGACTCGCCCACCGTGAGTTCCGTACCAAGTTGAAGATTGTAGGTCACCGGGAAGTACAAGTTATAAAAGTTGACATTTTCCATTTTGTTATGAAATGATCTACAAATATAAGCTTATAAATTTGTTTGCGCGGCGAGTTTCATATAAAATGATGAAAAAACTATGCATAATATCTGGTATCTTTTGATTGTGTTGACTTAGAATTTCAGCTTGATACCATACCACTTTATGTAAGTGATTCTAAGAGGGTTCCTTTTTTTTCTTGAAGTATTACGTATGTTTCATTTGTGATTGTAACATCTATATTTAGGTATCAGGTTAGAAATTTATTAAATAAAAACAAAACAACATAATAAAGTAACAATTTGGTTTCAATGCAACTAAATATGCACAAAACTTAAATTAAGGAACACAATAATCACCTGCAAACGTTAAAAACAAAAATCAATTAACACAAGGTACTTATCGTTATCGTTACCGCTCGTACGTCCTGACATATTCCTAACATATATCGGAAATGATAGTTACAACTAATAATATTTACGGCCTTTAAATGATGAGACGCATGGAGCAGTGCCTGATACTTTCGACCACAGGTGTAGGCTTCAGGGTACCCTTTCCGTTATATTACAACACTCCCCTTCACTGCTCCAGCCCAGAGTAATTATAAATAGGTGTTAACCACATTCGTAATTACAATAATAATTGATTAATTAAATAATCAATTATCCGAATAGTCGAGGTTATGTGGCAGAGTACGAGTAGTACTCTTAACCAAACTAGAGCCAAGACTTCACGTAGATAATTATGAATAGGTCTTAACCACATTTATAATTAAAATAACAATTAATTAATCAAATAATTAATTGTCCAAATAATCGAGGTTAGCCAGTGGCCAAGCACGAGTAGTGCTGCGAACCACACCAGAGCCAAACTGACTGTACAACGCCCGTTCGGCGTTTTATATCATCGTTCACAAATAAGTTGCAGGGTAGAATAATAAGAATTAGAGATGCGCCGAATAGTGTTTACACCGAATAATCGAATAACGAATACTATTCGGTTTAAACTTTACCGAACCGGATGTTCGGCCGCATTATTCGGTTTACCATTTCTTCGTTATTTTGCTGCGTAAACAGATTTTAACATGCTACCTGCCGTCGCTGGCTAGATAGCGAGCGGACCCTACCTCATCGCCACCCGAAAGCACGAAATTTCATAAATTATCCAAATGTACCAGAAATTGCCTATCAACATTATTGGACCTTCGATTTAAAATGAGATTTCTTGCTCCTGATAATTGCGAACTGGAACTATAAGATAGAAGAAAAATTTTTTTAGAGGAATATTATGTGGCGTTTTATAACTGTTCTGAAGAACTTGCCTCGACGTATCCTGTCATTGCAGAAGATCCTAAAAGCCCAATCTCGCCCATGAGCCCATCTATAGAGACTCGCTGTGCGTTCTTTATCGCATTTGTCATGTGGAGTGTTCTGTTTGATACGTTACCTGCCGCCGAATTTTCTAAACGCACAGTACGTAACAAACATAAATACCATCCACTCTATCTAGGTATGTGGCTCTCCACTAGTGTGCGGTTTCGTAGGAACTATCTTCCACTCGCCACGCAACTGTGGATTGGTCTACCTGCGGTATTGTGTCCAGGTCAATACGACTTGGATACCTTTATTTCCACCTTAAAGGCCGGCAACGCACCTATAGCTCCTCTGGTGTCATGAGTGCGAACGAGGTTGTGGGTGGCGGTGGTCACTTACTCTATGGGAGACTACCCCATAACCTCAATACGTTTGTTACATCCTGATATTCACTTATCTATTCCCTGCAAAAAATAACTTTCCTTCTTGCCTGAATGTACATTTAATAAAAACCGCCTTAAAACCTGCCTTCAGCTCTTCATCATCAAATCGTTTTCCACGGAGATCATTTGCAAATTTCGAAACAAATAATAATCACTCTAGTGCCAACTCTGGACTATAGGGTAAGTGGTTGATGTCTTCAAAGCCACAATCGCGAACATTAGCCTTGGAAACACGCGTCATGTGTAACGTTGTCACGGAGAAATAAGACACCGGAGGCCAATTTACCCCGCCTTCATCTTTAATTTATTCCCTTAATTTTTTTCCCAAAACACCGTGGACGCTTCTAGCACCCTCCTGGACAATTTTTTCCAGTAACAATTCTTTTGAATATAATCGAAGCATTTTCACCACAGAGCTCCAAAATCTCCCTACATCGACTCGCACTTGTTTTTGTGGCGCTGTGAGCATTCGCCCGGGACCCACCGCGCACTAACTTCTGAAAGTGTAAAGCAGTCATAAAGAATAGTTTGTATAATGAATAGTAGAGTAGATAATGAAGGTGCAGATTCTTGATAAACAGCCACCATCTATTCATAAATGTTTTTTTGATGTTTTGCTTGTAACAAGGAATAATGAGAGATTTAATCACAGCGTGGTGCTCAATTTTCTTCAACATTGTCACGTCAGCAGTCGTCTTGCAGTTAACGAAGGATAACTAGCAAACTAATGATTATAAATGTGTATTTTTTAAATTATATAGTGTTAATAACTAAATAATTAGTCTAATTACGAATGTACTAAGTAAATGATATTGATACTGAAAAACATTGAATGCTTCTTGTATATTAAATTTCTGCAGTGTACCTCTATCTCTTGATATATATGTTATGATGAAATGTTGATTTAGGGCTTAAAATAAATATTGACTACATTTTCAGAAATACATACGTTGATTTGTGGTTTGCAAATATTATTTAGAAATTTTAAAAATAACTGCTGATTTAAGATTTAAAGAAATGTTGATTGTATTAACTATAAATTAAGGATAGTAGTAGTTGAATTGAGGTTTCAAAGTAAATATTTATATGAAGTTTAATAGCTGTATTTTATTTACTTTACTCATTTAACTTAAAATAATAATTTAAATTTTACATAAGACGTATTATCTTTCATTTCTACTGAGTCGTGCAACCAATTAAATTAAAATAATCGAACCGAATGTATTCGCCACCATAACCGAATAATTCGGCCGAATACACCGAATACCTAACGAATATTCGGCACATCTGTAATAAGAATTGATGACGCTATCGCGTCATAGTGGCGTGATTGGTAGGTGTCGTATAGAAATCTATAAGTAACTTACATAATATTCCTAACTCTATATATTAATACGTAAAGCAACAATTTTGTACTCCTTTTTACGAAAATTGCGCGGACGGAGGAGTATCCCATTTGGCACACTTATAGATTATATGTAGAAGTACAGAATGCTAATAGTTTTCAACAAAAACGCTTATAAAGTGCATTAAATCAATAAATAAAAGTTTAAATTCTTGTTGCTTATAAATTTAAAGTATTTTTAATTTGTTCTGTTAAGATCTATATGATAAATCGTGGAATGTGTTTCAGCCCCCGAGCCCCCCACCAACTTGACGGTGACGTTGTTTCCCAACAAGCAGGCTGCTATATCGTGGGCTCCACCGGCCCATGGCGACTACACTGGGTTTCGATTTAAGGTTTTTGTTTATTAATATTTTTCATGATTATTATTTTTTTACTATAAATTTGTATATTGGGTACTAATGATGCGTCGAATATTCGCGTTCGCAAAGTGTGCTCGAATGTTTTGCGAATATTAGCATTATTTTTAAAATATTGGTCACTTTTTTATAGTCTCATGCACACATAACCCGCACATTTCAGGATAGGTGGTAAGTTCATGGGCATAGGAAGGGGGGAGGGGCCTTGTGGGCCGTGCCCACCTCAGAACAGTCCATGGTGCCCATCTCAGGAATTTTACTTACAACAAAATTAGGCTCCAAAAATAAAAAAAAAACTTTTACACAAACATATTTGTTTAAAGCTAAAGTCCAGCCACCATCAAAATAAATAAATCAGCTTCACGCTGTACCTAGCATGCTGGAAAGTAGGTAGAGAGAACCGGGTGTTAAGAAACTCCGCTCCCCATTTTCCGCCGAATTCTGGAGGAATTCCGTGTTAAGTGCCGTAACTCAACGCCGCGCTTTGCCTCGATACTAGAGCGAAGAAATGAAAATATAAAATTAAATAAATATTTCCTTTCCTCGAGTGGTGATCGAACCCACAATCAGACGCGTTTACAGGCTTTGTGCCACTGCGCCACGACTGTTTTAATTATAGGTAAGGTATTTTCGTAATGACGTTATCGAATTATGGCACTCGTCCCTCGGCAGGTGATCCCGCTGACGGAGCGCGCGGAGGGCTCGGCGCGCAACGTGACGGTGGAGGGCGCGGGCAACTGGACGCACGTGCTGCGCGACCTGTCGCCCGGCGCCACCTACCAGCTGCACGCCGTCACGCTGCTGCACGACAAGGAGAGCGCCGCCTACGCCTCCTACAACTTCACCACCAGTGAGTACCGCCACTCGTCACTCGGCAGGTGACCGCCGACTATAGCCGCCGTTTAATATGTAACTTAGTTAATATAATGATTTAACGATCATACATAAAAACTAATTTTAACAATAGTGATTGCTTATAAAATGTTGTGATAAAAAAGATGAAAATTAGTAAACATATATTCAGTTGTATAGTTGACGAGGTGTTTGAGGACAGCAGCGGACACGACCGTCGTCCTCGAAGGTCGTCCCCCGGCAGTAACTGCGCGCGCCTAATTCCGCGCGTCGTCGGGATTCGCTACACGATACACCTTTTACAATTACAATATCTTACTTTAAATAATGTGAACAATGAACCTATTTTGTTGATAATTTATATTTCGGCAATTATTTTAAACCAACTTAGTGTTTAACAACTTATAATTTTTTAATGTGTTAAGTCAAAACATTTTTAATAATTATGAGTACGGTATAGTATATTTAGAAGACCACTTAGTGTTCGCGTTGACATCACCGGACACTGTTTAATGACCTATTTTTCGCCATATATCACCTTGTACTAACATATCACTTGTGTCAGGGAGCGGACGTGACATTTCCGGGCGGCGACACTCGCTCTCCGAGCTCTCCGACACTCCGGTACTAACTCTACCACTAATCGCATGAGAACCCTATGTTTTAATTTGCTTGACCAGTTTTGTTTGTGACGAATGCCGCGGCGCGTGTCACTGCGTCTGTGACACGTCTGATGTTCTTTTTTTACAATTTTTTAGTCTTTTGTAATTATTCTAGATCGACACTGTTATTTAGCTCTACATAATATACATATTTATTATGTATTTGGTTAAGGCCGAGTTGTGTGAATGCAGCAATTTCACTTTCATATATTGCAAAAATAAAAAATTATATGATTTTTATTCAATTGTACAACATAATTCCCTTAAAAATATGTCAATTAAATAAAAATCCAATTAAATTAAATAACTATCTAAAAAAAACTATTAATATTTTCTAGAACTTATAAAATATTAGCCACACTATGGAATATTTTGTGTATTATTTCTGTGATCTGTTTGCATGATATATTCTATTTAAACAATGCTTTCTCCGAGTAGACGTATGTGTTGTTTTTGCTGTGTTAAATCTCTAAATTATGAATGTAACATTAAAAAATGTAATCATATAATGATTATTTGCTAGCTCCGGTTTCCGCTGAGTGGGTGTAAGCATGGTTATTAACTAAACAAGAAATACATAGTGTATTTAGTAAAACACCATATACTTAAAAACAAAATGAATATTAAAAAAAATAAGGGTTCACATACTAAAGGGCTCACGGTTATACACAAATTGAATTGTCCGGTTAACACTTTTTAAATAAAAGAACGTTACTGTCCTGACTAAAGGGACGACCCGAGCACTCCGTTACGGCGCGATCTTGATTTTCAAAAAAATACTTTATACAAACTTTCATTGTCTCTTCACCATCTCATGTTATAGTACACTGGTACTAAAACCGTGTCTAAAGTGAGGACCGCGCACTCTGTTACGGCGCCATTTTGATTTCCAAAACTATTCAACGCAAATTCTTACTGCTCACCCTCCTCCTCTTCTCCATCTCAAATTATAATCATCTGGTACTAAAACCCCAATCTGGGGTCTATTGTACCTTTATGTAATTAATACACATTTATATAACTAATTAAATATTTAAAAAAATAATAAATAGATATGTTTTTCAATCTATTTTACTATAAAGCAGTTCGAAATTGAAATGAGCTGTCGTCTATCCGCTCCTCACAATCACGCGACGCCGTAACGCATCCTACCTACATTTACTTATATTGTTTAACATAAAATTACCCGCGATAAGGTTTTTTTAAAAACTATAAAAATGTTATAAAATAAATATATTTTTACACCCCAAATGAGTTAAATATGGCATGGGGAATGTGTCATGATGACCAACTGTTCGTCCCAAGTCGAATCACTAGTTGGCTATTGAGAACAAGGAGCGCCAAACGCTACGGTCTCTGCGTATCTCTTTCACCTCATCCACTGTCATAATCCTGTTCACACATGAGGAGGTCCTCCGGGAGGTCGTCATGCCGGTAAAAACATTAAATCGCTTACAACACATTTTAACATCAACTTTCAACGCCCTCCATTCACGGTAATACTCCATTATACGCGCCACTTTGCGTATTACCGTCGATGCTTTGCTTTTCTAGATTAACCAACATTCAGTTCTTTAACTTTTTCATTTCTTATTTTCGTTTCATTAATCGTTCCTTCTGTTATTGTTATAATTACTCAAATTGAAGTTTTATTGAAGTCTCTTGTACATGTCTGATAAGATCGCGGGATATTCGAGATGACAACTACTTTATACTGAGGTGAGTGCATGTACTTGGTTACAGCAAAGGAATTTATGCATTTAGAAAACATTGTATGCTTCTGTATATTCCAGCACGTACTCCGATTATTTTTATATTTTTTTATTAATAAATTTCGTTATCTTCATGTTCAGCGCGTCGTCTATGATGTCTGCTTGTGTCATTTGTTATAGTTTATAGTGTATTGTTTCGTTACGTGGAATATTTATGTTCAATTAGCACACTCATATTATATATATATTTAAGTACTGTTTGTTTTGCTTATATTGTCTTTTCGTTACCAGATTAGTTATGCAAAATGTGCTACATCATTAAAAGTACAGTTCAAACGTGCTAAAATATTATTAAAATGTATTGCATGAAAAAATTATGTGTTTTGTTTATCTTTACAAATGAAAGCACATAAATGAATTATCGGCTATTAATTTTGTTGTTTGTTTTACAGAACCCAATACCCCTGGAAAATTCATAGTGTGGTTCCGGAATGAGACGACTCTGCTGGTGCTGTGGCAGCCGCCCTACCCGCCCGGCGCCTACACGCACTACCGGGTCAGTATTACGTTATAAGTAACTCTTTATTGTACACCCGAGAAAAGACACAGAAATACAATAAAAATATATAATTGTACAAAAGGCGGCCTTACTGCTTAATAGCAATCTCTGCCAGGCGACCTTAAGGCAGGGTGCAAATAATATATTTAAGGGTATAAATTAAATAAGAATGTAATTACCACACATAATACAAAAAGTTCTTTTACACATTTTTTTAAGTATTATTTCACACTTAGGAAAGAAAAGTAGTTATTTAGAAAATATATAAAAATTTTAACGTAACGGGTGTCGAACCCTCCTGGAAACCGACCAGGTGCTCTGACCACTAAGCCATACGTTCTCATCAAGCTACATTGAATTTTTTATATGCTTGTTACAACTTATTTAAAGTGTTATTCTACGCTTAGGTTCAAATCCCGCTACGTTCAAATTTTTATACGTTTTCTTAATAAGTATTTTTCTTTCCTAAGTGGACACTTTAAAAAAAAAGTTTGAAGGTTAGAAAAGTTTGGCATTTCTGACATCTAAAGAAAGGGAGTTCCACAATCTACACGCAGTTACTGTAACTGAACTGCTGTAAAAGGAAGAAGTGTGAGAAGGTATTTTTCAAAGTCAAAGTCAAATAATTTTATTCAAAATAAAAAGTTACATGCTTCATTTTTTGAACGTCAAATAATTTACCACCAGTTCACTAAAATTAGTGCCTCAGACCTGAGAAGAACCGGCGCAAGAA
>DWQW01003037.1:0-24167 GCA_018249695.1 Heliconius erato demophoon
GGGAAGGGGGGCAATACGTAATACTTGAACGGCCCTAAAGTTAAATCGCTAAATTTTGTCTATGAGTGTAATTTTCTTTACTAAGGTAGATTAACATTATTTTATTATATATATACTTCATTATATATCAGTCAATAGCTTGCAATCGTGCAAACTGCATTGCAATATATACAAAAATATTCCTCGCTCTGTTAATAAGACAAAGTGCGATGTTGAATTCCGCCACAACACACATAGTCTCCAACATTGACCAGTGCGTGGTGAACGGAGTGATATATTATTTATACAGGGTGAACCTAAAAAAAGAACTATAACATACCACTTAGCTGCGGTAAAGTGAACACCCCAGTTCTAGCATTAGGAGCGTTATGTAGCGGCGCGGTGAGTAAGACACCAGCACTGGTCCCCACCCATAGAGTGTCGCGGTGTGCCAGCAACGCTGTCACTCGAAGACACGCTGCCTTGTGTTGACGGATTATGTCGTCACAACCTGGAATGTAAGAGAAAATAAAAAAATATTATAAGAAATAGGTGTTGAAAGATATATTTTAATCTCTTCGCTCTGGCACATAAGCAAAAATCCGGCGTTATGTCACTGTCACACTCCATTTCACACAGTAACGCCACTCAACTTGCAATGCCTCGAAAAATTCGGTAGAAAGTGTGGCGTTGAACTCTGCCATTCAACTCACGTGATGATCATAAATTCAAGCAAAGTAAGAAGAACTTAAATATGATAGTAATTTCTTCTTGTCTTCCTTATTTCATAAGGTAAAATGTGAAGTGATAAAAATATTAATAAATAACTGAGGAGGTCGAAGTAACACTGGCTCATCGTATGACTGTAAACACGTCTATTGTTTATTTAATTACGACTTTTTGAGAATAAATTATTTAATAATATAATATTGTCTTTTACTCGCTCCGATAACAAGACACATGACGTTGAGTTCTGCCACTCAACATAAGTACACAATATTTTTAACATTTTTAACATGTGTAGAATAACACTTAGGAAAGAAAAATATTTATTTAGAAAACGTAGGACTTAGTGGTCAGAGCGCCTGGTCGGTTTCCAGGAGGCGCGGGTTCGAGTTCCGCTACGTTCAAATTTTTATACGTTTTCTAAATAAGTACAAGCACAAAATATCACAGTAAATGGACATACGTGAGAAACTAATTTAACAGTCGGTTCCTTCTGCGTACCCTGACAAATCCAGGTTACGGAGTACGCTAAAAGAAAAACAAGGCCCAATTCCCTCACCATGCAACATCTTAGTAACATGCGGGGTGATATTGATCTCCGCCAGTAGGTCCCTCGCGGCGGCGTGGTAGCACCGCAGCGTGGCGGCGTTGTGCAGCGACAGCCATATCGCCGCGCCCGCCACCGCCATGTGGCTTATTGGCTTAGTTTCTGAACTTATTTGGAATGTTTCGTCAATCTGAAAAAAAAGACTTTTGGTTAAAACCAAGTATTGTTTATGTGCAAGTACATTTTAAAATTAAAAGAAAGATTTAAATTTAATTTACACTATGAAAACTAATTTTATTTATTTAGAAAAAAATCAGCTTCACGCTGTATTCCGCACACAGCATGGTAGGCAGAGGGAATCTCGTGTTAAGACACTCCGTCCACTTTCCGGGGAATTCTGGAGGCATTGCGTGTTGAGTGGCAGAACTCAACGCCGCGCTTTGCCTCGACACCAGAGCGAAGAAATGGAAAAATAAATTAAAGTAAATATATATTTGTATATATAGCTAATAGTTTCAGAAAAATTGACATCGCTAGAGCTCATAGACTGTATTCAAGAATTCAAATATCCAATATAGGTTAAATTTTTATGAGTTTTCTATAAAATATTTGTAACTCCTAAAACCACATTAAAACATTACAACATATTTAATATAAGACATTAAAATGGCAATTAAAATATCTCTAAATACCTGCAAAGTATGCGGATTGATGATCTTAATAGATGAATGTGAAGCGCACCACAGCCTTCCCTCAGAGAGCAGCATACTGCTGACTGGAGCTCCCACACCACCCGCGCCTGATCCCACTGGTATTGTCGATCTTTCTGTCCAAGACCCATCTACAAAAAAAACAAATTATATATATACGAGTATATAAAACTTGAGATGAGGCCAGTCGTGGCGCAGCAGCACGAAGTGTGACTGTAAAACCGACTGGTTGTGGGTTCGATCCCCACTCGAGGAGATGAAATATTTACTTAAATTTATATTTCCATTTTCTTAGCTCTGGTGTCGAGGCTAAGCGCGACGTTGAGTTCTGCCACTCAATACGCAATGCCTCCAGAATTCGGCAGAAAGTGGGGAACGGAGTGTCTTAACACTAGGTTCCCTCTGCCTACCCTGCTTTGTGCGGGATACAGCATGAAGCTGATATAAAACTTGCGATCTATGTATCTCTGCTCAAAACTTGTTTAAATTTCTAATTATATTACGGTCGTGTTGAGGAAACTGAGTCTCACGTCTCACTTAGGCATTGGTCCCGTACATGCCGGACGCTCCAGGTGATGGTGACCAGAACAGTCGTTTACTCACTCACTTTAATTCTGACTTCCACTCCAATAATAGAAGTCAATATATAGAAGTTATATATTTTTTATGTAACACCATTTAGGATAGGCAATTTTCTCTTTCCTTGTAACCAAAGGGCACAGTCCCCATCTCCTGAATTATAGAAACTCTTCACATGATTTATAGCCTTTGTGTTATTTTGCTGCTGTACCAGCTGTATTGGTATATACTGTCAATTTTCATCTATATTCGTTCAGAAGTTTTCCCGTAGGTTAGGGGACCACAAAGAGGGGATTTGCTCGAAGTTCTTAAGGCAACAAAAAAATGGGGTAGTTGAAATGTTTTTTTTTGAAAGATTTATAATTAAATATTCTACTTACAATTAGTTTTTACTGTTAGACTATCGTATTATATGCTTAAGAGCATTTTCAGTAACACTTTTCAAAATATTTAGTAGAGTTCTAATTGAAAATTTAGTTTTAATTAACGTTAATTTTATAGCATTATAAAACATCTTTTATAACTTACCAATATCTCTACAATACACGACAAGATCGCCGTTTCCGAGCGCCACGAACACCTTACCCTCCATATATCTGAAATAAAGACACTCGATTGTCACTAACTATAATTCTAATATAATTAATTATTAATTATTGATTTTTTTATATATATTTTTTATTACAAAATTTTTTGCTTGCGATGACTTCAATATAGAATTTTCGGTTTGGAAAATGCTTACGTAATTCATTTATTTTCGACAATCCCGATAAAAAGACATTGTTACTATCAGAAAAATGGTAAGCTTATCTAAATGTTAATATTATTTTCTTTTGCTAAGACATTCCATGGTCCGCTTTCCACCCGAACGCTGCACATTTTCTTACCAGGGAAAGGTAAAGAATATAATTAATAAATTGCCCTGAGTGGTAATCAAACCCACAACCATCGTTAGTACAGTCAAATGCGCTCCTACCGCTCCTTAATAAATTTTTATCTTATCTTATCTAACCTATAATAAAATTATATAAAAAAAATACTCACACAATGGAATGCACACCAGAATTATGTTGCAATTTCACCTTATTCTTCTTAATTCGTATATTATCTAAGCAGTTGTAGACGTGTATACAGCCGTCCTCCGTCCCCAGCCACATGGTGGGCTGGTTGGCGGTGGTGGCGCTGTCCTCCGACGACTGTCTACTTGCTGGCGACGATAATGTACCTATAATATTTTTGTTTATATAGACATTAAAATATTTCATTTTTTTGATCGGAAGTAAACCCACTTCCTGTGGCGCTTACACATCTTCCGGAAGTTCTTTTATCTGTTATATATTTTTTCGTAACGCTTTTTTTTGGCATAATAAGGGTAAGTAGAGAGAGTATAGTACTAAGACATTCCTTTTGCTACTTGCCCAATTTTTAAGACATTGGATGTTCCATGAAGGAGCTCTAAGCCACATTTCATTTGCCAAAAGAACCGTCACCTTCCAGTGAAAATAATTTAAACAAGTATATTTATATATATTCAACAAATATTACTGTAATTAAAAAAAAACTCTAGGGACAACTAGCACATGTTTGATAAATAAAAATTTAATATACACATTTAAAAACATTGCTTCTAATATGTAATTAAAAAATGAATATATTTTACTAATTACTCAAAATTAAATAAGAAAAAAAATGAAGGTCCATACCAGCCATTATACGTCCAGGAACTAAGTGGCGTTAGAAATAAAGGAAACGTGTTTAGTTCTATACTAATAAAGTAGTGATATGAAAACAAAAGGATTATACGTTTTTTTATGTAAATATTCACTATTTTTATATTATTTTTAAATAGGTGCAAAATAAAGAAAATATTGTTGAAAAATACTACTGAATAAATTAGAAAATGATTATTTTAAAACAAAAGTTTATACAAAAAATACATTTAACTGTATAGTAATGAAACTATTATTTTTACTATTCTAACGTGATTTTTTTGCATATTCCACGACATTCCACGTGAAGCAAAAGAGGCAAATAAAATCGAGATCTCCGATTTTACTCGATAATGAGTACAAGCCACTCACGATTTCAACCCCTATAACTCCTAAACTAAATACAGTACAATAAAAATATTGTGAAACTCCATTGAAAACCCATGGAGGTCTTATAAAAAACCAAAATCGGGAACCTTAACATCCTTTAACTGTTGACTTCACGTGGAATGCTCCATATATAGTAACAAAAATTAAGATCCATATTTATAAGAAAAGTGAGAAGAGAGATGTAACAATGAAAAATTAGTGTTAGTAGTGTTAAAATTTTACAAACATTTTTCTACAGAGGGGAACTTTTAGTTACTAAACTATTTTATTTATCTTTTTATAAAGTTATTTAATAAAACTTGAATATAGTTTTACTTATATTTTTTAAATTTATCTCTTTTATATTTATAAAATCAAAAAACTAATTCTAGCGTTTCAAAATTATAAGCCTTACCAGAAGTGATTCCCATAGCTTGTTTATCCACAGCTGGATTCGAACTGGACTTCATCACGGGGTGTATAGGAATGTTCTGACCGGTGTGAGGGGAGCTCAGGCTCTTACTGTGGTTGGGGGTGAGGGTCTTGGTGAGACGAGCTGATTCCTGGCTACGTTCAGAATGGGCGTCTTGGTTCTCGCTTGACGAACCGTCGTCCTCATCGTCGCTGGATGATGAACTATGAGTAAAATTGAAAAAGATGTAAAATTTTACTATACTATTGTTTATAAAAATATATTTTTTTAAACTATATTGTGGAATATACCATACCATACCACATCTAAAATATGAATTTCCATACAATAAAAGAATAATTAAAAACAATTCACAATTCTTGGAGTAATCGTATAACATTCATATAAAAAACAATCAAATAGATAACATATTCCTTTTAAAGTCGGTTAAAGAATATATTAATATTATTTTAGCTTAGACTGTTACTGGAGCAAGCTAAAAAAAATATGTTACTTTTTGATATACCTGTCTAATCTGATGCTCTTGGAGCTTTCATCTGGATCCGATATACTGATGCCGGGCTTCGAGCTGGTGCTGTTTAATGAACTCGTACTCCTGAAAATAAATAAAGTTTTCTTATCTTTACTTTCATATGGCAAGGTAGGCAGAGGGAACCTAGTAATAAGATACTCCGTTCTTATTGAGACACTCCCGTGTCCACACCTTCTATCAACGCCACGCTTTGGCAGAGCTAGTTAATAAAAATATCAAATATTTCATTTCCTCGAGTGAGAATCGAACTCACAACCTTTCACATTTACAATTACATGCTTATGCCCCTGCGCCAATAAAATAAATCACATTAATGTATTTAATATACTTTGTTTCACTAACACAGATTAAAATTACACACAGAAGAAAAAAAATACAAAAAAATTGGAATAATAAAAAAATATAAAACTAACGCTATATTATAGAGGCCTATATTATATTTCCATTTTCTTCGCTCTGGTGTCGAGGCTAGGCGCGGCGTTGAGTTCTGCCACTCAACACGCAATGCCTCTAAAATTCGGGAGAAAGTGGGGAACGGAGTGTCATAACAGTAGGTTCCCTCTGCCTACCCTGCTGTGTGCGGGATACAGCGTGAAGCTGATAAAAAAAAACTAACGGTATATCCAAGGTTTGCTGTCTCGTGAGTGCAGGTGCTGGTGGTATGCACGCCACGCACAGGATGCGCGCGTTGCACACGCCGTTGCATGACGTCACTTGCGGCTTAGGGGATAGCGTTAGCACGCATACTTGGCCGACGTAGCCGTCGCTGTTACACACCTGGAATACAGAAAATAATAATAAAATTAATTGAAAAATATTTTATTTCGTGTAATAATAACTATAACATTTTTGAACATATTGGCAGCACTGTTTCATATTCTTTAAGAATTATTTCTCTTTTTTTTTTAATAATATTTTCATCTATGGCAACACCATATGTACAGTGTTACCTATATTAGACGTTATCTATGCCTGCGACTTCGTATGCGAAAATAAATTGATATAACTTTTTTATTAATGAACCTTTTTTATTTATGACATGTAAAGGTGCGTTTGCCAAAATATAATAATGAAAACTTCATTTAAGTCCCTTGCACAATTTTTACAATTAGCGCGCACAAACGAACAGACAATCAAACAAACATTATAAAAATCATTGTTTCCGGTTCCACTACTTTGATAAATGCCCCGAATAATTGATTTTCTTATATATCTTCTATTATATATAGATATAGTAAAACAGATTATAGTATATACACACCCAAACATCAGGAGATTGTCCCTTAGGAGGTAACGTCGGCGCTGCACAAGTGAACTGCAGCCCGGCACGAGTCTTCCTTATCGGGACGGGCGATAGAAACTCGGGAGCTGGTCTTTCTGGACCGTAAACACCTGGAAAATTATATTTTTTGGTATATACAGGGTGGTTTGGCCAAAACGCATAATGTTAAATGTAAATAAAAAAAAGATTTTCCGAAAATTATCTTTATTTTAATATTTTGTTAATAAAGTATAACTGTAACTTATAATTGACAGCATTAGGTTTGTCTGAGTGTTAAGGTTCACAGTTCAAAAGTCGTATTAAAAGGGGTACACAATAATGTTTTTTAAAAATTTGTATAAATATTTTTGTCACATTAAATAGGAATCAATCAGCTTTATGCTGTATCCTGCACACAGCAGGGCAAGCAGGGGGAACCTAGTGTTGAGACACTCCGTTCCCCACTTTCCACCAAGTTCTGGAAGCGTAACGAATTAAGTGACGAAACTCAACGCCGCACTTTGCTTCGACACCAAAGCGAAGAAATGAAAATATTAATGTAAAAAAAAGTTTCACTTCCTCAAGTGGGGATCGAACACACAACCAGTCGATGTTACAATCACACTTTGTGCCCCTACGCTGACTTCACATTAAAACTCACTCAATTTCTGCTTGGTCTCATTTATTAGCTCCTCCCAATTACTTCTTTTTTCTGTTTTAGGAAATATTATTGTGAGATTCTCTGGTCCGCTCCTGGAAATTTTATGAATATTTGTTACCTTACAAAATGGATTTTGAGTTTAGTTTTTAAAGACAAATAGTTAAACATTATTCATAAAAACATCTTGGTTGTTGTTCAATATAATATCAATAATATATATTTATATGAAAGTACTTCTACTTTTATAGTTCGTTTACTTGTTGTTTTGTATGGATTTAATAAATAACAAATATGTTTTATTTAGCTTCACGCTGAATCCCGCGCTTAGCAGGATAGGCAGAAGGAGGCTAGTGTTAAAACACTCCGCTCTCACTTGCCGTTGAATTCTGGAGGCATTGCGTGTTGAGAGGCGGAAATCAACACCGCATTTCGCCGCGACATCAGACCGAAGAAAACTAAACACATTAACTTACGTCATTTCCTCGAGTGTGAATCGAACCCACAACCTATCACGCTTGCACTCACATACCACGGCCGCAATATACATGATATATAACACAATCCTTTTCCAATCTATTATTAAAAAAAAAATACTCACGAAGTATTAACACTGACTTCCATATAGCACAACTGCGTATCACTGTTCTGACGTTCCGATAGCTGCCTGTTGACAGAATGGAGCATGTCCCTCACAAGTTCCTCCAGCTGACCGTGCTGGGTGTGCAACGCCGCCACGTGTTCAGATATTTGGGTTAATGTGTTGACGTCTTCTGTTAATGTCTCCACTTCGTGCATTATCCGTCTTATGTTCTCGTCTTTTGCTGTGGATTTAATAATTGTTATGTTAAATATATTTTGTTTAGCTAGTTTTAGTGTTAATTGTAATATAAAAAATACGAAGGTCTCTGAACTTCTTATGGGAGGGTAAACCGCCTCGTTACGTAATGCGTTACGGTGCCAGTCTGTCTGGCTTTCCTTTCTCACAAATACCGCAGCGGCAGACACGCTTCTCCTCTCTCACTCTAACCCACAGCGCTACCCATATTTCCGACAGATGCTTCTCTCTCTTCTCACTCATTCTCCTTTTCTCTGGGCATATATTGTTGACCGTGAGCATATAACCTAAATGTCAATTGTTTTTTTAACGAGACCCAACGCTGTATTTTTTTACCAGATAGCAATGATAATTATCTAAATATAATCATTACTCCAAGTGGATATTGTATCTACAATCTCTCCCACTGCGCTATTACAACGTCTGGTGTGGTAATATTTCTTATATTGGTTTATTTTTGCTAGATAACGAGAACTCAGCGTTTAACGCCGCGTTGCTTTTCCAGAAATCGGAAAGAAGCGTATTTTTATATTATTAATTAGTTTTAATTATTATTTTACAATTGCATTTTTAATTACTTATAATCTTATTAAAACGAAACATTTAATAGAATTAAGTCCTGTGGTACTAACTTACCCTTAACGATTTCTACGTCAGCTAACGATATCCTCATTAGAAGTTTATACTTGTTTCCTTCCATTTGACTCGCTATACTACTTTGGTATGTTCTGTAATATATAAATTATATAGAATTAAATTTATTATTAATTAAATGTATATGTTAAAAAAAATATATTTACTTATGTCTATGAATTTTTAAAATATTTACTTAAATTTATATTTCCATTTCTTCGCTCTGGTGTCGAGGCAAAGCGCGCCGTTGAGTTCCGCCACTCAACACGCAATGCCTCCAGAATTAGGCAGAAAGTGGGGGACGAAGTGTCTTAAAACTAGGTTCCCTCTGCCTACCCTGCTGTGTGCGGAATACAGCGTGGAGCTTCTTTTTATATTTTTAAAATAATCTTTACAAGATAAAACTAATATACTCGTAATTTGACATTGTTCGTTTAGTTAACAGAAAATAATTCATATAGTTATGGATTATTTTTTGTTAACTGTTAATTTTTTGTTAATTTGTTTTTAGCTTAGCGCTGTATCCCGCATATAGGCCGCAGGGTATTCAGAGGGAACCTAGTCTCAAGCCAATCCTTCATTTTTCGACGGCGAAATTCAAAGTTGCATGTTGTCTATCAAAGCTTAAAAGAAAATAATTTATTGGGAATCGAACCCTTATGAAGCCTTACATTTAGAGCAACTATGTCCCACTGCGTCATTCTATTTTAAAATTCCTGACAGATACATCCATACAATTGAAACACACACACACAAATAATATAACATCAAAATTCAAATTCAACTTACGGAATGGGTTTCTTGATAGTTCCAGTTCGTCTCTTAACACTTGTAATGAGGAGAGAATCGTTGAAGAGAAATAGAGCCCTATCTTTTATAGTGCCCTGGGCGGAAGGCATAGTGACCATTTCATGTCGTACGAACGTCCGGTCCACAATCACTAAGTTAGAGAGGCCTTCGATCATTTGTTCTAGATCTCTTAGAGTTTGCTGTTGTTGTTCCAATTCTAGACTTTCACGTTCAGTGCAGTTGATCAGTTCCAGGAGATCGTGGATTTCTTTCTGTGCTTCGAGTAACAGTTTGTGGTCGGGGTGGGATTGGTCTGTGAATTGTGAGATTTTTTTTAGTTTCACGTGGTCAATTTCACGCTGTATCTCGCACACAACAGCATAGGCAGAGGGAACCTAGTATGATACTCTGTTCCCCACTTTCGGCCGAACGTTTCGAGTCGTTGCGTGTTGAGTGGTGGAACTCAACGCCGGGCTTTTGTCTTTATACCAGAGCGAAGAAATGAAAATATTAATAAATCACACTCATTCCCTCGAGTAAGGATCGAACCCATAACCGTCGCGTTACACTTACTCCCTTGTACCCCTGCGCCATGACAGCCTCAAACGTATCTAGATAGAACCTAGTGTTAAGACACGCTCACTTTTCAATTTCCAATTTTCAAGACATTGGCCGTTGAGTGGCGAAACTCAACGGCGTTCTTTATTATTTCGCTAAAATGAAAATAATTCCCGCTGGAAATCGAACCCACATCCACTACGTTTAAAGTAAAAAAAAAAACGAATATTAGGAGAGAACTCATTAAGAAAACTAATATTAGGAGAGTACACAATTATTTTTCACCTTATAAAACAGTTACCAAAATATATAAAAAATCCTAAATATACTTAAACAAATCAATAATATTATTATTATTATTTATTAAGTAAAGTAGATTAAATCTATTCCGAAAAGTATCATTACACAGATTGAAATAGAGGTACGAGGCCGCAGTTTAAGTAATTATTTTTTATAGTCTATAAATTTTTATTTATGATTTTGTCTGTCTGACATGGGGATAAATTTTGGTTGATTATAGTTGTTAGCGATTCGTTTTTTTAGCTTCACGCAGTATCCCGCATATAGCAGTGTTACAGAGGGAAGGTCCCCAGACGCCAATTTTCAAAACACGGTGTGTCGAGTAATCTTGTTAGCAGAGCATGGTAATGTGAATAACTTATTTGCCCGAGATGGGATCGAACCCATAACATAACCCATAACCCTCTCTTAGTTGTCTTACAGTCATAAGCTGTGCCGTTGAGCCACTACGTCTTCAATAATCCTATCTTCAAATAAATGAACGCTCCAATAGTTATTCAGTTTAGCCATTGTGTGACTAAATAACAAATATTTAAAAAATATCCAAAAATAAGTAAAAATAGTAATTTATTCTTACAATTAAAATTGAGAAAATTCTTAACTAAAACCATACCTGTATGTTTGATCAGCCTTTGTATTAAGAGCTTATAGCTCGGGAACTTCTGAACTGGTTTGATAAGGAGGTTGTCCAAAGATAGTTTTCCCTTGTGGTCCCTCGCCATAGCGTCCAGGAATTTGGCGAAGGCCGGCCTCGAAGCTGCTGCGTTTTTGATTGTTTCCTTTGCTTTTTTTAAATTGTTTATGAACGACATGTACGTGTCCATTACGGTGGGTTTTGTAAACTGGAACAATTAAAATATTTTAAAAATCTATTTTGATTTTAGAACCCATCTTACTATAGACGCTTGTGGATTGGATTCCCAATCGGGGAATGAAAAATTTAATATCTTTATTACCTCGCTTGTTAACGAGGTAAAACGTATCATTGAGTTTCGTCACATGTTTGTGTTTTTTTTTCTCACTGAGTACTAGTATATCATATTAAGTTACTACTATACTAAAGTACTCCTTTTATAAGATAGCAAAATTATAGCATAAAATTAATTAGAAACTTCATATTTAAACTTTAGTACGAAATACAAGAATAGTCTAATACTTATTTAGAAAACGTATAAAAATTTGAAGGTAGCGGGACTCGAGCCCGCGCCTCCTGGAAACCGACCAGGCGCTCTGACCACTAAGCCATACGTTCCCATCAAGCTAAAAAACATAAATAAGTTGTAACAAGCCTATAAAAATTTCGACGTAGTCCCAGGAGTTCCAGGAGGCGCGGATTCGAGTCCCGCTACGTTAACATTTTTATACGTTTTCTAAATAAATATTTTTCTTTCTTAAGTGTGGAATAACACTTTAAAAATGTAAAGAATTGTCTATTTTTCAAACAGAATTCCTTTCCTTTCAAACAGAAACCATTAAACTAGAGTAATACACCAACTAAAATTTTTGTATATGCTTAAACTTACATATATTTATCAAAAACTGCATTTAACTGTGATTACTTAAACTTTTAATTTCAATATATTTAAAATTCAATCTTTCTTAGATAAGGATAAATTCTTTAAAACATTCTACTTTAGAATTATTTATTTAGAGCACCTAATCACTAGGTTCCCAGGTTCCCCAGTCCTACCCTGCTATGTTCAGGTTACAGTTAATACCTAACCAAACATTATCACTCACCACATCCAAGAAAACGTCGCCAACTTTCTGCTGCAGGTCCCATTGTTCCAGTCTCCGCCTCAACTGCTCCAAAAACACTTGATGCACATTCAGTATGGCCGGCACCTGATAGAATATTTCATCTACCACGAACGCGTCGAGAAGTCCTGCGTTTTCAGGACTTTTTAGTGGTTGGAGGTATTTCTGTAAATAATGAAATAAAATAATATATATGGAAAAATCTATATTTAATATAATAAGAGAACATTTAAATAGTTGATTAATATAAGCATGTTAATATTGTCAGTCTTATTATAATAAGAAAATGTAAAAATGAACAGTCAGTGCTTCTGAATACAACGTCGATGGTTGTGGTTCGAATCCCATTTTGAGGAATACTTCTAATATATTTAATTTATTTTCATTTCCCTATTATGGTAGACAAAGCGCAGCGTTGAATTCTGCCCCTGAATGCTCTATGCCTCAAAATTGTCTCATAAAGTGGAGAACGGAGTATTTTAGCACTTAGGTTACCTCTGCCAGTCCTGCTGTGTACGGGAAACAGTAAATTAAAACACTAACACAACGAATCCCACCATCGCCTTCACCAGATTAAAAGAAAAAAATACCTAAAAGAAACCAAAACAAAAGAGAAATCCAACCAGATTTATTATCGGGAGCTTTTAAAAGAAGCACTTTTACTGGAAAATGTCGTTTCAACGAGATACTCGGTTAATGAAAGACAAACCCAATCGGAAAATTTATAAAACCCAGCTACATCTCCAGTAATACAATAAAGACTCGACTCGACTCGCCTCGACTCCACGAAGTTAAGAGTTGCTATGATATGGAAAATTTTATTCGATTCCACAATCGAGTTTCATATGAAACTTGTTACGTATGTATGTATGTATATTGTTTTTGTTTATATGTAAATAAAAATAAATCAGCTTCATGCTGTATCCCGCACATAGCAGGGTAGGCAGTGGGAGCCTAGTGTTAAGACACACCGTTCCGCACGCCGAGTTTTGGAAGGTAGAGTGGCGGAACTCAACGCCGCGCTTTGCCTCGACACTAGAGTGAAGAAATGGAAATATAAATTTAAGTAAATATTTCATCTCCTCGACTGGGGATCGAATCCACAACCAGTCGATTTTACAGTCACATTTTGTGCCCCTGCACCACGACTGAATATAATTTTAATTAAAAAATAAACAGTATAAGCGGTGCATTTGCGCGCTAATCTGATATTATTTTATATAGTTTTGTTAAGCTTTTACGTGATGAGTTTTAAAAGTAAATTTGGTCTGAGCGCTATCATAGCGCAGTTTGAGCCTTGCCTTAAGGTATACGAAACATACGTTGGTTCAATTCTCGTCAAGAAATATGAATTATAAATACATGTTAAGACTAGCGACCCACTGGCGGCTTCGCCCGCTAGAACTTCATAATTATTAATTTACTAATCTGCGTTACATGATTATTATAAGAACTAATATAAAACTTATTGTACGTCCTTAAAAAATTTGAGGGTTTTCGTTAATTTCCATGGGATTCCATCATCAGATCCTGACTTGGTGGGAATGGGACAAATGGAAAAGTATGCTCGTTCAGAAAAAAGAAAAGAAATATTTAAATATTAATATAGATAGAAATCAAAAGAAACAGAGAAATCGACGGACAAACAAAATAAAACATATGGAATCAAGGAATATAAAACCTCTTCCTTTTTAAAAAAAAAACCGGTCAAAAATATTAGTAAATATCGTGCCACGGTTATTTTCAAACAATTCGTACAGACTTTAAATCGAATTTCTGATTTGTGGCGTCATAAATAATGTCACTTTGATTGAGAGGAGTGTGTGATACTTGTAATAAGAATTTGTAGCAGTTATAGAATGTTTTTTTAAAGAAAGATTATTTGGTAATATTTTCTTAGTGCAGCTTTACGTTGTATCCCTTATATAGCAGGGTTAGCAAAGAGAACCCGGACACTTAGTATTAAGACACTCTGCTCCCCACTTTCCGCCGAATTCTGGGGGTATGGCGTGTTGAGTGGCGGAACTCAACACCACCGCCAGATACCAGAGGAAAGAAATGCCAATATAAAATATTTTACTTCCTCGAGTGGGAATCGAATCTACAATCTGTTGAACTTACAGTCACACTCTTGTGCTACTTCGAGACTATAGGCCTTAATTTCGTTGATATCAAAATTTAAAACTTCATATTCAAATGTTAATTTTATACAACTACAACGATCTTAAACTTCAAGATATTTTTATAATTTGCTACGCAGAGAGAGAGAGAGAGAAGCTCAGTGAGGGTAGGCGTGCTTTAATGGATCCCTTTAATTAACTTTTTTTTCAGCTTCAGTCTGTATCCCGCAAGCATATGAACAAAAAAATCTTGCACGTCCCAACAAACATAATGCTTTTACTGTACCGACACCGTATAAAATATCAAATCAGCTTCACGCTGTATCCCGCACACAGCAGGGTAGGTATAGAGAACCTAGTGTTAAGACACTCCGTTCCCCACTTTCTGCCGGATTTTGGAGGCATTGCGTGTTGAGTGGCAGAACTAAACGCCGCACTTTGCCTCGACACCAGAGCGCAGAAATGGAAATATAAATTTAAGTAAATATTTCATCTCCTCGAGTGGGGATCGAATCCACAACCACTCATTTTTAAAGTCATACTTTGTGCCACTGCGCCACGACTGGTCTCAAAATCGTATAAAATATAGCTGACTAAAAATATTTCCCGTCACCATAAATCACTAGCTGTCAAAATGTACCAATATTTCCACATCATTTCATCAAACATTTATTATTCAATCAAATTTCTTTGTGAAATATTGAGGAAAATTAGTCACTATGTATATATCCATCCATCGCCAGCGCTGGTGATGCGACGGTAACGTAAATAATCGCCAGCGCTGGTGACTCGACGGTAACGTAAATATAATAATTTTGTCAACCACTTCATTTAGAACGGATGGACGGACGGATGGATTTATTAATATAATAATTTTATGATGCCATATTAAAATATGAATAAAGCTGAAGTTTTCCATGATTTGTTCTAATTATATTCAGTTTGAAATCGGTACTTTTCTGGTAGTTCGGGGTAACAAAAAGTAGGAGGATATATTCAAAATATTAACATAAATACGTAAATATGATTTTTTTAAGTATACTAGCTCTTAACTGCGGCTTTGGCCACGTGATCAAATGAAAATACCTGAGAGTGGTGTTTGACATGTGACACTATAAACGCAAGCGGTAACTCTGACATCTTGTAAAATATTAAAAAAAAAATTTAAAGTGTTATTCCACACTTAGGAAAGAAAGATACTTATTTAAAAACGTATCAAAATTTGAACGTGGCGGAACTCGAACCACTTGATGAGAACGTATGGTTTAGTGGTCAGAGCGCCTGGTCGGTTTTCGGGAGGCGCGGGTTGGAGTTCCGCTGCGTTTTATACGTTTTCTAAATAAGTATTTATCTTTCCTAAGGTAGAATAACTCTTTAAAAAATGTTAAAAATATTTAATAAATAGACGATAATTCTTAGTAATTATCTTTGGGCAGCGGAAATTTGTAAAAATCTTCCTACAGAGATGCTAACAACATAAATAAGTTGTAACAAGCGTATAAAAATTTCGACGTAGCTTGATGAGAACGTATGACTCAGTGGTCAGAGCGCCAACGCAGGTTTCCAGGAGAGGGTTCAAACCCCGCTACGTTCAAATTTTTATACGTTTTCTAAATAAGTATTTCTGAGATTCCTGAGATTTACAATATTAGATCTTTACAATGTTAGTATAGATATACATACATACATACAAACGATCATATATTCAAAATATTTTCGTTCTTCGATTCGCCTTAATACGAAAAACTAATGTTTTTCTAAAATAAATTACCTTAACTAAAATCTCCAAAGCTTCCACATACGATTTTTCAGTCTCGTACAGTTCTACCACGACGTGCGTTCTTGTGTCCTGTAACAAAATAATAAATTATATATAAATTATTTGTATAATATATGAATAAAATAAGGGCCAGTCGTGGCGCAGGGACACAAGAGTGCGGGTTTGATTCCCACTTCAGGAATTAAAGTATGTCATATGTTCATTTCTTCGCTCTGGTGTCGAGGCAAAGCGCCATTTAATCTACTGCTCAACACTCAATGCCTCCAGAATTAGGCGGAGAGTGGAGTGTCTTAACACTAGGCTCCCTCTGCCTACCCTGCTATATACGGTATACAGCGTGAAGCTAAGAGAAAATATACATACAAATGTAAAAGTGACTAATAAATAAGTTAAGTTATGATTTTTTCAGTGGACTTTGATAATTTTATTAATTTTCTTACTACATTTTAAACTTTATATTGAAGTGAATTCTGCAAGTGAGTTTGCAGCAAACAGCTTTTTTTACAGTGAATGGAAATTAAAAAAATTAACTACATAATAAAAAAAGCAGTTGCAGCGCAGTGGCTCAAGCGTATGACGGTATGGTTGTAGGTTCGATTCCGCTAGTGAAAGTGTAATGAAATATTAATATTAATATATTTACATTGGTTCGCCCCACCATTTTGGTGTTAGAGTGGCGGAACTCAACGCCACGATTTTGATATATTTGGAATATCAGAGCGGAGAAATAAAAATAATTAAAATTTGTCATGTGGAGATCGATCGATCGATGAAAAGTTTACTAAATAAGTATTTTTCTTTATTAAGCGTGACATAACACAGAAAAAAAGCTTAAAATTGATAGTATTATTTGTAGCATAACACTTAACATTTTTCTTTTTTCTTTGTTGTCAAAATGACTATTTTTTTACCGATAACTACTCAAAAATTATAAAATTAATATTCATAATGTAACGCAAGCGTGTAAACGCCCTATTCGGTAGCAGACATCAGAAGTGGACACTACAAAGTATTGATTAAACGCCAAAGGCGAGATAAGGCCTTTACAATCTGAAGCCAGTGATTTCTACCTTAAAATTAATTATTTAAATTTTGTGCCTATAATATTTTTATTTTTTTTCTTAGTTGACAGAGCTTAACGCTGTATTTTTCGAATAAGACTGAAAAGCTCTTTAATAGTAATACATTTAAAATATACCATTCCTTCTCGTCGCTAGTACACACTGTACTTTATAACTTTTCTATAAATTTTCCAATATTGGAAAAAGCGTCGATAGAAAAAGAAGCGAGATTTTAAAAGTTTTAAATTACATTTAAATTTTGTTTTAAGATTGATAAACGGAAGCTGATCTGAATGGATTTAATTTTTTTTTGCTTCACGCTGTATCAGACACGCACGTCGTCGCACACATCAGAGTAGGCAGAGGGAACCTAGTGTTAAGACACTCCGTTCCCCACTTTCTGCCGAATTCTGGAGGCATTGCGTGTTAAGTGGTAGAACTCAACGCCGCGCTTAACCTCGACAGCAGAGGGAAATGGAAATATACATTTAAATAAATATTTCATCTCCTCGAGTGGGGATCGAAGCCACAACCAGTCGGTTTTACAGTCACACTTCGTGCCACTGCGCCACGACTGGCCTGGATTTAAATATAGTTTGAATAAATAACTGGCCGGTACTACCAATCTGATACAAGGATATCACAGTGAAAATGAAGAAGAATATGTTCAGAAGTTCATAACGTTTACACATGTCAAGAGAATCAGAAACAAAAAAAAAATATGTTGAAAAAGAAAGTAAATGGGCGATAAGAAAGGCATGGAGATACCTCAGTTGAGGGAGTCCCCCTACTTTAAAAAACAGAGGGCCTCCACAGAGGGCCTTTATGAGTATAAAGAAATATCGGGAGGTATGAGGTAACCTATTACCTAGTACCTCTTTCACCTCGTCCCCTAGGACGCTACGGCCTCTGCGTACCTTTTTCACCTCGTCCCCTAGGACCAGGCGAAAGAGGTACGCAGAGGCCGTAGCGTTTGGCGCTCCGTTCTATCTGTTTAATTATAAAGCGTTAAAATAAAAAAAAATATTTAATTCATAAATAGAATTCAATTCTGTTGGTACAAATACAAAAAAAAAGTGATTTTAATTTAATATATTACATATAATCAATTAATCATAAAATCAATCAGCTTCACGCTGTATCCCGCACACTGCACGGTAAGCAGAGGGAACCTAGTGTTAAGTATTACAAATGAGTAATAAAAATGCATGTGTTTCTCGCCTTATTCAATACTAGACTGAGTGGACACAATATTTTATGAGATATCGATCGCGAGTCGAGGTCGAGATAGATAACACTCTTGGAATCTTAAATTATGATTTTTATTACTGATAAAAAAACTAGATGCAGGTCACATTTACTGATTTAAAAAAATAAATGCCTTTCTTAAAAAAAATCAAATTATCTTCACGCTGTATCCCGCATATAGCAAGGTAGGCAGAAGGAACCTAGTGTTAAGACACTCCGTTCCCCACTCTCTTTCTAGCTTTATTATATTATGTTGTAGTGCATAAATTCATAAATGTTCCTAAATATTTCTTTCCCAGTCCTTTCTCATTGAAAGAACTGCTTTACTTATTGAGCTAGGAACCCATCCTCCTCTTTGGAGACAGCAGCGCCATGGTCTGACATCTGATTGGTATCGCGACAATTGTGGATTCGATATGATAATATTAAATATTTCATTTCTTCGAGTGGTAATCGAACCCACAACCTGTCGCGTTTACAGTCACACTTTGTGCACCTGCGCAACAACGGGCCTCTAAAGACGTTGATTTGCGCAACTCAACATGCAATGTTTCGAAAATTTAAATTTCCTACACTACCTGCTATGCGTGTTTTATATTGAACGGGAAGCAGAAAAAAAATATTTTTAATATTTTGAAAATATGTCACTTAAACTCCTTCCACACATATATATATATCAAAAATAATTAAATTATTTTTTTCCTTATAAATTTTACATTCTTCTCTTTTTAGACGAGGTGTTAAATATCTAAGTATATAATTTAGTAGCACCCGTCATCGTTCTAAAATTAAAGCGAGGAGTACTACACGATGAGAGCGTTGGGTGTCAGTGGATTTGTTCATTTTATTTTGGATTTTCCTTATTGCTTAAATTGGGAAACACACTTAAGATTTTTATTTTTGGCATTTTTTATTTAACTTACAAAAGTCTTTTATAAAAATTACATTTTTTTTAAACATTTTTTAAAGTGTTATTCCAAATACTTATTTAGAAAAATACTTATTTAGAAAACGTATAAAAATTTTATATTTAATTATATATTGTTTATGGGAATGTAGTGTTTAACACTAGGGTCCCGGGTTCCCTCTTTCTACTATGTGCGGGATACGTAAGATGCAGAAAAAAAGTTTTTTTATTTAATTTGAATTGCTTGTGGGTTCGAATATCAATCTGAGAAATATGATATAAGCATGTAGATTTGTCGCTACCATCAATATCAATTTTTAGTTTAATTGAAAATTTAGTTTAATTTATCTCTATTTTTTATATAATAAGACAGTAAAAATATTTTGTCTGTACATTTAGTAATTATGACTGAAATAGATAGAGGGACACTTAAAAAGAATAATAGAAAGCAAAAATATATTTTTTTAATTTCTTGTCTGTCTGTCTATCTGTCTGTCGATATATTTATGTCCACATTTTTCTCTGAAAGTACTGAACCGATTTACTTAAAAGTTTCACCAATTGCTTTGTTTTAACTCAACTTAAGTACTAAAGTTTAGTTCATCAAAATCGGTTCATTAAAAAAAAAGTTATCGTCATTTGAATGACCTCAAGGCATTAGTTTGCCTGCGAATGTTATAAAGCAATCGCGCCTGGTAAGATTCCTGGATAAAGAATGACATTCGAAACGTCTTAGTTATATGACTGTTGATAAAAATATATATTTTTGAAGCACTATTATGCAATATTTTATACAGTAAAGTAAACAAAATTGAATTGTTAGTGGAGACTAGAGGGCGCGCGCGGCTTCGCCCGCTTATTACGAGTGAATTCTAAAAAAAAAAAAGCACGAAACACGTGTTCAATAAAATATTTTTAACAGTCTGAATTTAAATTTTTATAAAAATCGGTGGCAATTTAAAGATTTTTCCTTATAAACTTTCAATTCCTTATTTGAACCCTTAGAGGGTGAATTCTTAAAAACCATGAAACACGTGTTCAATGAAATATTTTTAAGAGTCTGAATTTCAAATTTTATAAAAATCGGTACAGATTAAATTTTTTTTCCATACAAACTTTCAACCCCCATTTCATCCCTTTACGGTTAAAATTTTTCAAATACCCTTCTTAGTGGATGTCCAGAATATGAAAATAAACATCTGCCCAAATTTCACGTTTCTACCATCAGCGGTTACGGCTCTGCGTGCGTCTTACCTCAGTCAGTCAGCACAAGTCCTTTTATATATATAGATTACCTTCATAAATCATAACAGTTAAGTTGAAATCGTAATTAATTCAACACAGAGATAAAGAATGATTTGATCTTCAAAGAGATGTCAAGCAAATACATAGATTTTCGTTCGTTCGTTTGAAATAAATCTATATAAAAATGCCTAAAAACATCCTTTCTACGTGTACTCTGTAATAACGACATATTTACCAATTGTACATTTAGCTAATAAATAATATATGTAACTAATTTAACAACTGTACAGGAGTTAATATGCAAACATTACAGTTATTTTACAAAGAATATTATGAATCCTTACCCAAATCAATAATTTTACATTTAACAATACTGAATGGAATCAGAAAATATTCGTTATATCAAATAATTTGTTACAACGAGGTTCGTTATACAGAGGTTAAGATGGTCTATTGTTCTTATTTCAGCATCTCTGTAGGGAGATTTTTAAACTTATAATAATTAGAATGTAGCAAGATTCGAACCCGCACCCCCTGGAAACCAACCAGGCGCTCTGACCACTAAGCCATACATACGTTCTCATCAAACTACGTCGAAATTTTTATACACTTGTTACAACTTATTTATGTTGTTAGCATCTCTATCAAAAAATTTTACACGTTTTCTAAATAAGTATTTTTCTTTCCTAAGTGTGGACTAACTTTAAAAATGTTAAAAATTGTCTACTTTCGTCTTAGCAAGGTTAAAAAAAAATATTGATCTCAGGTTTTTTCTTTATCAGCCATTGCAATGGCTCTAAAACGACATTGTCAAACAGCAATATTTACATTACTGAAGCCATACAATAATAAAATTAAATCAAATCAGCTTTACGCTGTATCCCGCGCACAGCAGTGTAAGCAGAGGGAACCTAATGTTAAGACACTCCGTTCCTCACTTTCTGCCGAATTCTGGAGGCATTGCGTGTTGAGTGGCAGAACTCAACGCCGCGCTTTGCCTCGACACCAGAGCGAAGAAATGGAAATATAAATTTAAGTAAATATTTCATAACCTCGAGTAGGGACCGAACCCACAACCAGTCGGTTGTCTGTTGTTGACTGTAAATCACACTTTGTGCCCCTGCGCCACGACTGGCCTGTAATAACTGTCTGAATCTGTCGAGACATAAATTTAATATGAATTTGAATGTAGTAAACTGTAGGATAGGTTATGTAAAGTTTATAAGTTAACAAAATTCGTTATATAGAGGTAAATAGTACTTTCTTTTTATATTTTGCAATATTGAAAATTCGTTTTAAAAAGGTTTTGAACAAATGTGAAGCCAGTCGTGGCGCAGCGGCACTAAGTGTGACTGTAATACCGATTGGTTGTGGGTTCGATCGAAGATTTCCAAGTTGATTTATTTATTTATTTATTTAAAGTAATGTATTCGTAATGTAAAGGTATATTTTGTATTAGATTTCGAAAATTTCCTTAAATCGAGTAATTCTTTATATTGACTGTCGTTACATTAAGATTATACTGTATTATGACTTACATTTATTTTCCTTACTTATTTTTCTTACATGAAATTTAGTTACAAACTTAATATGGTACAAGTTGCAAATTATACCATATTAAATATGTAACGCTGTATTTTGCATACAGCAAGGTGACCAGAGGGTAACTAGTGTTAAGACACTCTGGTCCCGTTAAGACACTTCCGTTCCCCACTTTCCGCTGAATTCTCAAAACATTCAGTGGCAAAACTCAACGCCGCGCTTCACCTCATTACCAAAACGAAAATAAGAAAATATGGAATCGAACCCACAACCGCCACGTTTTTGCCACGTTTTAAACTATATAAACATTTCAATAAATGTACAAACAAACATAAAGTTTAGTAAAACATATTGTTACGTCAATCTTAATCCCAATCTGGTGAAAGCGAAATAATAAAATCTTAACAATGTCCAAATAGGTATTGCAATATTGTTGCATATTAAGTTAGGGTCATTTAAGTTTTATAACATACATTATAGAGTCGATAATTGCTTGTAAATGTTGAAAGCCTGTAATGGCGTCGCTTGGTAGCATTTCCAGGTTTATTATGGGTTAGCACATGAGCTTAGCGGTAATCAAAGTGCTATAGTATAGGGTTGTACTAAAATTATAATAAGTTAATAAATATATTGAATATATCGAAGCTGCCGTGGCTCAAGGGCACAAATGTGTGTAGTAAACCGGACCGTTGTGGGTTCGATTTCCACTATGGTACCAAGGCAAAAGGTACTTTGTGTTTTACCACTCAACATGCCTTGAAAAATTTAGGCGGAAACGGAATATCTTTACACTTTCACAGAGGTTCTCTCTGTTTACCCTGATGTGTGAGGGATACAGCGTGAACCTGATTTAATAATTTAATATATATATTGAATAGTTTCACGCATTTGAAGTCATTGCATCTTGAGTAACGAAACTCAACGTCACGCCTCGACGTTAGAGCTCAGAAACGAAAATATTAAATATTTTAACAAGTTCTTTGATTTTCACGATTATTACACATTTTAAATGAAACTATTTTAACCGGATTAATCGCGTATATTTAGTATTTTTATACATTTTTGGAAACCCGACGTTTCGAACACTTTACAGTAGTCCGTGGACGTGGTCTACCCGTGACCACGGACTACTGCAAAGTGTTCGAAACGTCGGGTTTCCAAAAATGTATAAAAATACGAAATATACGCGATTAATCCGGTTAAAATAGTTTCATTTAAAATATTAAATATTTTATTTCCTCGAATGTGGACCGAACCCACAACCAGTCCTGACTACAGTCACACACTTGTGCCTCCGCGGCACGAGACCTCGTACACATACATCCTATTTTAATACAAAAAAGCCAAACCAAAACATAAAAAAACATCGAGATTCCAGCCCCATAGCCTTGTAATCTACTATCGATCTGCTATCCAAGGTGAAAATGATGTTGATGAGAGTATCAAACCAATTTGGGGCAAGGTGACGTCTCCCGTACCTCATTAGTTCAAGTAGGTGTTGTACTACTGAATTAACTAGATGAAATGAGAGAGATATCTCTTTGTTTTTAGTTTCACGCTGTATCCCGCAAATATCTTGGTAGACTAGTAGAGGGAAATTTGGAATCCAATGTTAGGACACTCCGTTCTTTTTCTTTTTATGTGTAATTTTTTAAGGCATTGCGTGTTGAGTGACGGAATTAAACGCCGCACTTTGCCTCTTTGACAGAGCGAAGAAATAGTAATATAATTTTTTTTTTTTTTTTATGAGGCCGGTCTTGGCGCAGCGGCACAAGGTGTGCCTGTAAAACCGACTGGTTGTGGGTTCGATCCCCACTCGAGGAGATGAAATATTTACTTAAATTTATATTTCCATTTCTTCGCTCTGGTGTCGAGGTTAAGCGCG
>DWQW01003038.1:0-24163 GCA_018249695.1 Heliconius erato demophoon
ATTGCGGCAGGATTTTTTTGGGCAACCCTAGTGTAATCTATTCTACTATCATGTATCATTCTTAAATATAAGTTTCATTAGAAAATCTAATCCCTACAGTTTTAAACGATGGGATCTCCACCTATATAGCAAGTGAAGAACATCGTGTTAGTGTAAACGCGACGTTTGGGGGTTCGATCCTAACTCGGGGGAACGAACCATTGTTATTTCTTTGTTCTGGTAAAAAGAGTAAGCGTAATATCTGCAAAATTAGGTGGAAAAACAGACTATCGTAACACTAGAGTCTTTTTATCAAAAAAAATACAGTTTATAAATTTAGTGATAATAAAATACATGTATAGCGAAATAATTATGACAAGTTCCTTATTTTTTTTGTAATTAGTATTAAAAACAGCTTTAAAACACACGGAGTATATTAAGAGAGAAACTCTCTTTGATTTAAAATTATCCTGTAAGAACTCAAGCAAAAATATTTGATTTATTAGATTTTTCTTTTTTTCTGTTTTTATACTCCTCCTTCATTATTATTGTATAGCGAAGGAACATTTTAGTGTCATGACACTATTTTTCCCACTATTGATCGATTTAAAAACCACTGCGTCTTAAATAGCAGAATTTAACGCAGCGCTGCAATCACATCGGAGGAACCAAACGAATATGTTATAAATTAGCATACTCTCGAACACCGATCGAACTTGCAACCATCGCAAAATTAAATACTCTTCAACTCCATTACGAAGGCTTTAAACAAGTAGAGATCTTTTAAAATAGACAGAAGTAGTGAGTAAGGTGACGAATATAAGTCCCCCTCTGACGGCGACGGCGAGGCGAGAAGCGCACGTGACTGAAATACTCATGACATGCATATGTACTATGTACATACAAACATACATACATTTATTTGTTTATTGTACAGCAACTGGGTAAGGAAATGACCGGTAAGAATAAACGCTGCTTGCTAGTGTTTGACTCTCGACTCTTTCTTATATTGATGTTTAGTGTTTATCTTCATATTTTTATTTAATTTTCAACATAAATAGACAGAATATAGGAAGTAAATCACTCTATTCTCTCCTTTAGAGACATTCCTTGCTGGGTAGCTTAACCAGCTTTTAGATAAATAAAGTATCCAACCAATGGTGTCATAAAATATTGATTTGGCTCTTCCAGAAACACACTGCTAACAATCATCTTAATAAAACAAAGAGATAACGAAAAAATTAATGAATATAACAAATCTTAATAATTTAAAAATTTCTCACAAATGTATGTCGATTTGTTTTCCTTAAAACTCAGTCAGATAAATTTGAACCCACAACCATCGTCGTGTCACAGTGAAGCAGTCCTAAACACGTTACGTTGACGATAACGTAAACAACAAGTGAATAGTCACTTAATCATAATATAATTTTACCAATTCAGAACTTGTATTTAGTTGAATTAGCATCTAATGAATAGTAAAATTTATTGTTTCAATGTAGTTTAGTCCCTAAGCCCATCATTTTTATAAGTTATTAAGATAAAATGAAATAAAGTGACATTTTAAAGGCATTGATGGATCGTTTAGAAGGCACGCAACAGTCAGGTGTTCTCACGAAGTTTTTGCATCAATTTTTGCTACTTGTTATTTCAAATGACATTGTTATAATGAGGGCGTAGTACGGTAGAGATTCATAGTCGCACGCCTCGTCCTTGCCGCCTCACGCGAATTTGCTGTCACAGAGTAAATTTCTGAAGAAATACCACAGTTCTCTTCTGTTAAGAGTTTGTAGAATTATAATATAGTATGTAGATAAAAGTATAATTGCACTAGGTTGTACAAGAAGTGTCTTTAATGAATAAGGCTTCTTTTAAGGATATTTCGAAGTCCCCAATCTAAATTTAGTCAAGTCAATTCAATACAACCGATTTGTATGAAATTTTGCATATTAATAACTTATAATATTTATAACTTAACATTATTTATTTTAGATATTTATTTTATTTCAGAAGGCAAAACAATGTAATCGTTTTATATATTTTCTGTCATTTGCTCCAACTAAAATCAAAAAATTCTAATTTTACATAGAAAAAATAATTTTACTAGTAATATATCGACCAAAAAATTGAATGTTCCACTGTATTTATCTGTCTGTGCGCGTGTCGTGGCGGGTCAGCCTTCACTCAGATAATTGTGCAATTAGCAGATACTGCGCTAATAACCGACATCGTCGATTTCTAAACCGAGCCTAAGTACTACCTACCACTTACCACCACCTACCAGCTGAGCGTCATCTCGCGTGATAAACCTTCAGTTCTTCATGCTTAAGTGTTACCGAATTATTTAAACGATTTTTTTTAGATTTACATTGTATCCTCGTATATAACAGGAGAGACAGAGGGTATCTAGTGCTTAAAAATAAAACAAATATAAAAATAAATGAACATTTATTGTCATAAAAAATACAAAAAAGATTTCTCATCTATACGTCTATACGGCGTGAACGTGTGGCTTAGCGGTCAGAGTGCTTGAACGGTTACCAAGAGCGCGGATCCAAATCAAATTACGTTAAAATTTTGATACGCTTTTTTTAAATAATATTTTTTTCTGGCCCAAGTGTGGAATAATACTTTAAAATTGGTCAAAATAATAGATTTCTTATTCTTTACTTACGAAAAGACGAAAGATATATACGTTTATACATTTTAGTATACCACCAGTACCTCTACATAAATCTCTCTGCTTTCCTGGTTATATATGGAAGATACGCTTTGACAAAAAAAAACTAGAGGTCATTACCCGGATTCGGTTTGACCATAGTAAGACAAAGAAAGTGCATTTTCCACAGCAATCGCGTATTATTTGGAGCGCGATAAATTATTCATGAGATATACTCAGTGAGGTACCTACATACACTTGCGCGCACAGGTATGCTACGTAACGTCAGGATTTTTGGTCTGTCACGCTTAATGGTTAAATAAAACTTTTTTTTATATATGTGTATGTATGTATAATACAGTTGACGTCACCGTGACGCAGTCGAACAGTATCTGACGTCGATCGCAATAGTTGTGAGTTCAATTCGCCTTTAGGGGAATGATAATTTCAAAATGTACATATCATTCGTGAAATGATTTAACTATTTTTAAATACATTAAAAAAAATCTGGAATTATTTATTATTGTTATTGTTGTTAAACAATTCAAATTTCATAATTAATAATAAATATGAGTTACAGGAAAAGTATACTGATACTGTGTTTATAATATCAATATTTTCTAAATCATCGTAAAAACATGATTTTTCCTCAAAGTAATAAATACTATTTTTGAAAGCATTTTCCCCAGTGGGACATCGTGTAACTGAAACGCGACAGTTCTTGGTTCGATCCTAACTTGGGAGAATGATTATATTTATTTTCATTTCATCTCTGATAGATGAAGCTCGGCGTTGAGTTTCTCCACTCAACATACAAAGTTTCAAAACTTTACAGAAAGGGGGGAACCGAGTGACTTAACACTAGGTTCATTCTGCCTGTCCTGCTATACTAGAAAAAACGTGAAGTACTTAACAAATAATAGAAGTGTAATTACCTAAGTATTCGCTATTAACGTGGTCGATGTATTAACAGTAGAGCCGCTTCAAAACACACCCGGAATTTTGTTCTAAAGTAAATGAATATTTTCTGAAAAAATAAAGGAAAATATTTATCCATTGTAGTAATTATGAAATATTTAGTTTCTTTTTATTGTTTCTTGAAAAATATAATTGGTTTTGATGAGAGATGCATGTCATATAAGTTATAGAATTATTGAAATTGAAATAAAAAGTGGAATAACACTTTTTCCCGTACAGCAACATTACGCGGAGGGTATCTAGTGTTTATACACTCTGTTCTCTCCACATCGCACAATTTTCGGGACATTGCATGTTGAATGGCAGTAACCAATGCTGTGCTTTGACTGTTAGCCATAGAGAGTAAATCGAACGCACAATCGTCGCGTTTACATTCAGACGCTGATTTATTTTTTATTTTCCTGATTTTTTTATATGTTTATTTTTTGCAGTGTACAGGCGTATACAAACTAGATTGTAGGTTATCAAACATCAACCAAACTAAGAGAAGCTAATACCGATATATTAGGTTGAAGGACGGGACAAGAAATGTCAAGAATGGGCAAATATCGAAGTCATCTGTGTGGGATCATACAGTGGATAAACCCAACCATTATATTAGGATTGATAAGCTTCACATCTTCGCTAAGAAGAACATCCTAATTTCAAAAGAGCGGAGAAGAGAGAAGAAGAAAGTTGGAAACTTTCTACCACTCGGAACTCAATCATAAACACTTTGAAGTCTCAAATCCACCACACTAGAGGGCAAGACATAGTCAGCTTGAGAATTCGCTGGCGGTAGTTTCATAATTGACTAACTGCAAAGTATGCGAAACGTTAGGTTTTTAAAGTACTCGATTAATCTGAAAAAGTTTCATTTAAAATGTGTAAGATCAAGAATTAAAGAAGTTTATTCTCTTTAAACTTTACATCGAAAAAGCTACTTATATTTGTATCACTTACACACACTATCTTTATGTCTATAGATCTGTTCATATCAATATTTTCGTGTATAATTTTTATTTGAAATCATTGTAATTGAAGTTTTTTTACTATATTAGCACTAAAAGTGTTTAAAACGTAGAATGCTTAAAGCATAAGTTGAATTCTGTTCTAAAAATATTTTCCTTGACGCCGTCATGGTGCAGTGTTGTTTGTATTTATTATGTTTTAATTTCTTCGCTTCAAAGTGAAACAATTAGTTCCACCTCTCAACAAATAATATCTCGAAGTTTAGACTAATAATTAACAACGGAGTGTTTTAACTCTAGGTTCTCTATAATAGGTTGAACTTAGCTTTTTTGCTTTATTATTTCCTTATTTTTGATTATGAGAAAAATCTATAATAGAAATCCTCTCTTAGCAACCAGTATCATCGCCCTTATCACAAGTACTGTCAAATATATAAACTTTATGTAAATATTGCATGCGCTCACTAATCGGTGAATCTGCCTTTTATTCAAGTAATTTTGTTTATTACTCTTCGTTTCATGCCTTCGATAAGACTAGGTTAGGGTCAGATCAGAAAACTGCAGAGCTGTTTAGATATAAATTTAATTTTATTTTATGCTACTTTATTTAAAAAAAAAAAAAAAAAAATTAAATTAGCTTCACGCAGTATCCCGCACACAGCAGGGTAGGCAGAGGGAACCTAGTGTTAAGACACTCCGTTCCCCACTTTCTGCCGAATTCTGGAGGCATTGCGTGTTGAGTGGCAGAACTCAACGCCGCGCTTAACCTTGTCGAGGTTAGCGTGAGCGAAGAAATGGAAATATAAATTTAAGTAAATATTTCATCTCCTCGAGTGGGGATCGAACCCACAACCAGTCGGTTTTGCAGTCACACCTCGTGCCGCTGCGCCACGACCGGCCTCATTTATTTTTTTTATTATGTTTAATTTACTGTGTAGGTAAGAAGAGGAAGGAAATAAGAATATTTTGAACGTACGTAATCATTTTCCCTGGGGGGATTTAACCAGGCATTTAATTTGCCGTAAATTAAGACATAATGGAGAGGGCAGGCTCTATGTTTTCTATGAAACTATTTTTTTGGCTTTTCATAGTATTAATTCATAGCAAGGTTGGCAGAGGTTAATTGATATTAAGACACTCCACCCCCATCCACTCAGCCAATAAAACGAATTCAATCCCCTAAGTGGGAATCAAATCCACAATAGTCGTGTTTACTGTAAGACGCTGTGTGGCTGCGCCACTACGGCCTCATATAAATCTATAAATTTTCCTAATTACTAATAAATGCTGACTTTATATAAACCAGACAAACAAAATATATAAATTTTAAATATAGAACAAAAAAATAAACAATATATGTATATATTTTAATTGAGTCAATCTATCTTTTGACATCGACTATTAAAATGTTATTTATAACTTATACTAATTTATAACATTATTTTTTGGTTTTTATATATATATTTTTTACATTTTTGAATGGGATTGCTTTAAGACATTAATTTTTTAACTAAAATTGAATATTCGGCGTTGAGTTCCGTCACTCAGAACGCAATGGTTGCATATGGGACAATTGGACATGTGGATAGCATAGCGTGACATTAGGTTCTCTGTGCCTAGGTTCTACAGCGGAATGGATTATTTTCAATTCATTGCTCTGGTAACAGGACAAGTCGCGGTGCTGAGTTTCGCCACTTAACATATAATGTCTCGAAAATCGGTGCATGGGAAAAGAAGTGTATCAATACTAAAAAAAGTATCATCTATTAGACTTATAGATCTCGGAGTAGAACTGTGCCACAGGAAGAAAAGGAAGTCTAGACTAATATGTATATTTATCAGTAGGTCTCTCACTACATATGCACCTACCTACGCGGCGAAATAGAAATAATAAAAAAATATTTTTAATCGAATGTTAGTCTTTTTTATAATAATAATAATCTACTTATATATTGTTTAGATTTTTTAAGGCATTAGTATTTTTATATATACAGGATATCGCTTTAGCTATATGTTCTACGTTATTGTTATTATATTTAATTAGACAATTTGGTTTTCAGCTTCACGCTTTATCCCGCTTATAGCACGCCGGGTTCTCCAAGCAAAGATAACCCACTGTCAAGACTTCACTGACATCTTTACTGAAATATAATAGCCAAGAAACACGATCAACACTATTAGGTGATTAGATTGACCTTTGACAGATACAGGTTACAGGAACTAGGTGAAGGCAAACTGATCGCTGTTTTATCTCGATATTGATGAATTTTATACAATTTAGATAATCAATATTATATTAAAACTATATATTTCAAAAGTTGCCAATCAGATGACACCTGACATTCACCTATTAATAATATAATTTCGCAATATTTTACAGTGTCTTCTGCAAATTATATATAGATGAGATAAATTGAGATGTGTTAGGTTATCCATTTTTTAATAATTTTTGTTGTGGCGTATGTGAGTGTGTTGTGAATGGATAATGGATAACAAGAAAAATTTCACCGTAGAGCTCTAGCATTCAAGTCTGTGTGATACACTATATCATAAACGGGGCGGGAGGTAGGAAACGGGTAATCTTATCACTAGAGAGAGACCTTTACCCAGCTGTATGCATTTAATATTTCCTTTCATCGCTCTGGTGTCGAGACAAAGCGCGGCGTTGAGATCCGCCACTCAACACGCAGTGCCTCCAGAACTCGGCGTCTTGAATGGAGAAGTAAATTTAAAAAAAAATTGAATTTTATACTTTAGACTCGTATCTATGACCTGTCTATCCACTCTCGCAAGTAATCTACAAAACTAACAGTGGTAATAAATAAAAATGTAAGAGTGCAAGCAGCGGCCCAGCGCATTGCTCTTTATTAAATCTCCAAAAGAAAATTTAATTAAGACACTTTTTTCGTTTTATTTCACACCCCAGATTTCATTATTGGCGTAACTCGAAAGGGTTGTTATAGAATTACAAATGTACCAGACACAACTTGGGTCAGTCGTTCGTACTATATTTTAGTTAATTTATTTTATTCTTTACCTCTTTATATAAATGGTTTTTTTTTATAAAAGTTGTATTTTTAATCGACTTGAATTAGAAAACAGAAAACTTATAATAAATTACATACAATTTAAATAAAATGATATTAAAAATTCATACTAAAACACTAATATAAAAAAAACTATATTTTTTTTATATATTCAATCATTAATTATATTACAGATTCTATGTAAGATTTATTAATTTTGTTGAATGTATTCAAGATTCTTGACACATATATTAACTTTTCCTTGCTGCTTCCCTACAAAACATTTCTATAGGACATATTCTAAGCGCAAGAGGTAACTCTAACCTCAGGTACAGTGGTTTACATAGAAACGAACAAAAATTATGTAAAATTCTTATTTAAATGAAGTTGCAACTCTTCAACAGAAAGTCACGAAAAAAGTGGAAAGTGAAATATAAAAAGTTATAACCGGTCGGTGATTCGGAATCTGTTGTTAAGAACAATTTACGACGGGCTTATTACGGGCGGGTCTAATGAATTACTCCTTAGTCTTATTTAAAAATGTTGACGACAGCTGTACCACCTACCTAGTGCCTACTGTGTAGGAGTACAGTATATTGAGGGGAATAGAGTTTTTTAAAAATATATATTTATCGTTTTTTTTTTTAATTTACGCCACTTTCTTAGCTGTAGTCGTGGGAGAGCGGAGCATCTCACTACAACACCACAGTCTCGGCTTATCCCTTTCGCCTCGGCTTATCTCATCATCATTCTCCTGATTTTTACGTGACTTTCTTCCAGTATCATCGATATTTCAGATAAAAGGAAGTATTTTTTTTTAAATTAAAAAATATTTTCAGAAAATATATAAAAATTTCAACGTAGCGCAAACTCAAACACGCACGTCTTGCAAACCGTCCAAGCACCGCGGTCGCGGTCAAACCGCTGATCCATATGTGATACATATTGGATAATTTTTTTTGGACGCGCGGTTACAACTTATTTATATTTTTTGTTGACGAAATAGCTCATTTTATTTAAAGGGAGCTTCTAAATTTATTTTTAAGTGTTAAGTTATATCAATAATATTTTAAGGTCGCCTGAGAAAAAGAAGCGAGACGAATGAATATCTTAAAATGAGTATATATATATTTTACTACTTTTATACTTTTTTCTTTTTATACAACAATTTGTTACAACTTCAAGTATTTTGTTAAGTAAAAATCAAAATTTAATAGTATTTCTATTAATTCAATTTATCTCCATTTTTAGTGTAGGCAGAAAGAACCTAGATATAATATGTAGAATATTCTTTTTCCAAAAACCCCAAAGGTATAATGTTTAAACTTGAATACATAGGGTGGCCGGTGGCTAATACTGGGAGCCGTCGTGGCGAAGTATTTTAGCACCTGACTGTAATCGTGACGGTTCGATTCCCGCTCGAGGGAATGAAATATTTCCTATTTTCATTTCCTCACTCTGGTAGCAAGACAAATCGTGGCGTTGATTTCCACCACTTAACATGTAATGTTTTGAGAAATTGACAGTGCATGGGGAATGGAGTGCTTTTACATTTACTTCTCTCTGCCTACCTTGTAAATGCAGTGAGAAGTTAAGAAAATATCTAGTACATCATAAATTTTATATTTCCCGGAGCGTTTCCCGGGTTTAATCAATTCAATCTGTTAATAAGTTAATATTAAAACATTAATAAGAGAGAAACCCTCAATAAATGTAATGTAAAGATTACTATTATAAACTGACAAGTAAGAGTGCAATTGAAAGTCAATTTCTATGGGAACTTAGTATCTAAAGTTCCCATTGAGGTGATACATTCCACACCTAACTGTAATTTGGACTACGACTTAGAAATATTTATTGCTTTATTATCTCTAATACTGCTAACATCGTGTAGCAACACTGTCTTTTACTATGTCAAATTCTTATAAGCATATATAAAAATAAATCACCTTCACCTAGTGTTAAGACACTCCGTTCCCAATTTCCGCCTAATTCTGGATGCATTGCGTTTTGAGTGGCGGAATAGCAAATGGGTATTGCCATTGAAAATTATATGGTGCTTAGGGAACGAAGTGTCTTAATAGTAGGTTAGGTCTCTGCTTACTTCACTATATTATAGGTGAATATCACATGAAGCTTGTAAGTTCGATCGCATTTACAGAAAAAAAAAAATTAAAAAAATAGCGTCACGCTGAATCCCGCACACAGTAGTGTACGTAGAAGGAGCCTAGTGTTAGCACTCCGTTGCTCAATTTCTCGGGGCATTTGCCTCGATTTTTTTTGCCTGGGTGCCATCATTATTAATAAACAATAATTAATTTCCTCGAGTGGAGATGGAATCCACAAGCGTCGCGTTACAGTCGCATTCTAGTGCCACTGCGCCACGACGGCCTCGGAGTAATTCAGTTGTAGGTTCAAATCTTCCAGGTTCAAATGGAAACAATGAATTATACATTAATTTCCTCGCACTGGTAACAAAATAAAATACGATTTACGCTGTTAAAGTACGAGTTACGCCGCTCAATGTCGAAAAACGAACGGAGAGTGGGGAAGGGAGTGCCTTTGCTCTAAGTTCCCTTTGCCTACAGGCTATGCCTGATACAGTGTGAAGTTAAAAAAATGTATGAAATAAACTAATTTTTTATGTACATTTTATTTCCATAAATTTACTCCATATATGGGCAGTGTATTGACAGTATAATCACAGGCTTACAGCAACCGTTCCACCCTATAACTTTACGACACACAAATATCACTAGAAAGAAATAATAACTAGAAGTTTACAATTAACACATTATAGTCAATAATTTAAATAACCTGTACTATATCGTTTATAACTTCATTACTTCTATACATTGTAAATAACAAATTTTATTATTAATACGTACAAAATTGTCCTTTTTTATAGTTATTAATAAATACTTAATGCATTTCAATACTAATGATTTGGCCTCATTTCGTTCACTGGTTGAGTGGTAAACGTATTTGGTGTATGTGAAGTAATATTTTTTTCTGGTATTTAATTATTATCACTTTTTGATTGACATTCCAATATTAAAACTAAATTTTATAAAAAAAAATAAAATCAGTTTCACCACCACAACCTAGTGTTAAACACTCCGTTCCCCAATTCCCGCCCAGTTTTGGAGGCATTGCGTGTTGAGTGGCGGAACTCAACGCCGCGCTTTGCCTCGATACCAGAGCGAAGAAATGAAAATATAAATGTAAATAAATATTTCATTTCCTCGAGTGGGGATCGAACCCACAACCAGTCGGTTTTTAGTCACACCTTGTGCCCCTGCGCCACGACTTATATATTACTTAAAAACATATGTTACTTTATTTTTTTTTACCAAAATAATTATGTTAATGCTAAATTAAATTAAAATTCTTTATATTTATATTATAGGTATATTAAGGCCTATAGGTAAAATGTAGTTAAATTTATTTATATATGATAACTAATTGAAATTAAAATATATTTCGAACATTACTAAAATACCTGTTAAGACTGTACAGGGCCGATTAAATCTATAGTATTTAGTGACTTTTTATATTTTTTTATATATTATTAAGTGTTTAAGGTGTTTTACTGTTTAGGATTCCGAAGACCTTAGAAGAAAAAATATGGAATCCTTATAGAACTTTCATGTCTATCTGTCTCTATGCCTGTCCCTCTATCAGACTTTTTTATTAATTACAAAAAAAATCGATAAATGTGATAACTTTTTGTTATAGTGAGAGCTTTATGTAAAAATTTTATTATATTTTTTAAATTTTTTGAATCCGCTAATTCTTTAAATTTATGGCTTTTTAAATTTATTTTTTCATTAACATAATTATCGAGATTTAGATAATTTAAAAAATGCATAGCAATTAATGTATTCAATTTAAAAAAGTTAAAATGATCGTAAAAATTTCGAAAAATTTCTAAATGACGTATAATTTATTTAGTTAACTGTTTTTGTTTTGAGTTCAATTTGTAGAATGTCACTTAAATTCAAATAAATAATTAATGCACATATAAAAAGTGATTTCACGATGCGGTCGTAAAATAATCTAATTAGGTATATATTTATGAAAAAAAGTTTCTATTTTTGTATAATATTCTTCTACCTTTCACAGTTTAATATGGGTGAAAATAAACTACTATATATGCGACGGTTATGGGTTCGATTTCCTCGCTCTGGTAACAACGTAAAGCGCGGCGTTGAGTTCCATCAAATCGAAACAGTACAGTCTCAGTCTGAGAAGTACTGTTTCGATTTGGTAGTTGTCATAAAATAAACTAGCAACATCAAAAATCGATATCATTCAATAATTCAATAATCGCCAAAAGTTAGGGGAAATCGTACGAGTATCCACAAACATATCGATAATAAATCGCAACGAAGCAATCGCACCTGACTGCGATTGGGCAAAATTCATAGTTTATGAAACGGGCGAGACGAATCGTAAAACATATTCCGAGTTATGCATCCCTAGCGGGCCGTAGATTCAATATTTGATGTGCCACAAATCGATACGAGGCCTCTAATACGTATTTACGACCGCGAGTCGCCATGTTTCTTAGTTTTACCGCAATATAATGATATTGATTGATATTTGTAATATTATTCTTTATACGATGTTTGTTGGTGCTAAGTTCGAAAAATAATATTAATTTCTATTTATGGAGGGGGCAAGAGCGAAAAGCGAAGCGAAAAAAATAAAGAAAGCAAATTCTATTTAATGATATAAAAGTCATTTAATTGTCTTTATGTGCATTTTAACTACCGCATACAATAGTCGATGTTTAAAATAGTTGTTAAAAAAGTGACATACGAGTTTGTATGTATTTGTTCCTACAAATATTTTTTAAGCATGAATTGCCTATTTACTCACTATAATTACAAAGTAAAATTGTCAATACTTTCTAGTAATGAATTTTAATGTAATTCTTGATAATAGCAATTTTTTAACACTCCGTTCCCCATTTTCCGCCGAATTTTGGAAGAATTGCGTGTTGAGTGGCAGAGCTCAACGCCGTGCTTTTACTCGACACCAGAGCGAAGAAATGAGTATATTAAATATTTAATTTCCTCGAGTGGAAATCGAACCCGCAACCTATCACGTTTAGAGTTACAATTTGTGGCCCTGTGCCTCGACTGGCCCTAATTTATTTAAAAATTTCAATTATTTACATTGTAAACTAACTTTATTTAAATACCTAAATACATGTGTGTTGCTATACAACTGACACATACAAGACACACTGTTTCTCGCTTTCCGCGGAGTTCTGGAGGCATTGCATGTTGAGTGGCGGTAATCAACTCAACGATGCGCTTTGCCTCGACACTAGAGCGAAGAAATGAAAATATAAATGTAAGTAAATATTTCATTTGCTTCATTTCCTCGATTGGGGATCGAACTCGCACCTAGTCGATTTTACAGTCACAATTTGTGCCCCTGCGCCACGACTGATCTCTATTGATTAGTATAGTATTTGTGAAGAAAATGAAATACAATCAATTCACAAATATAATAAGTAAACTACTAAGCCAATGATCGTTTTTTTATATGACATTTCAACTTTGCATAATCCACATATTAGATGATCACAAGGTCTTTTCCTAATTAGATCGCCATTTAGATTTGAACACCTTATCTCTTCGGCGTGAATTATGACTTGACCCATTTAGGTCAAAGTTCGTGGACATTAGTTTTTTATTTTATTTTCTTATTAATTTTTACCTGAGGCATCGCCAGATGCTCAAATAAAAATAGCTAAGAGATGTATATGGTGCATGATACGTTCTGTTCAGTTTCCGAGTTAACCTAAGCAGCAGGTACCAGTTATTTACGTCCAAATGATTAACATGATAAAACATAGCCTAAAGCCTTCTTTGATAAATGGATATTCAATACAAACTAAATTCAAAATTAGTAGTAGTTCCCGAGCTTAGCGCGTTCAACCAAACAAAATCTTCAGTTTTTTTTTATATTTCTATAAATTGTCTTGGTGTATTTCCTACGAGCTGGGTTAACCTAAGTGTTAAGACACTCCGTTCTCAACTTTCTACATGCAATTTTGATATTAAATACAATATAGAAATACGAAATCATCAAATTTCTAGTGCTCCACCATAAATCAAGTCGATTCCGCACAAAAATACGATAGAGCGGTACCGGTTCTATATTGTCACTATAAATTTTAATATTGATAGTGTTAGAGATTTTGGCATTGGGCTAACGAGCGCAGTAAAAAAGCTATATCAGTATATCACAGTGTTCCGCGTTTTGGACGTATCGCGTATAGCACTTTAAAATGTTCACAGTGAATTATTTAGAGTCGTTATTTTGTATTTTTTTAATTATAATTATTTATTTATAATATTGTGGAACAGTTGTTATAAATATAGTTTATTAAATATTTAAAATATTAATTCGTTAAGTATATTAAGCTATAAAAAACAATATTAGATAGCCATGGGTATTGTAAAAACAATTTAAATTAATTACTTTTTCTTTATTCTATACAATACAAAAAGAATTCACTTTTTCCATTCAACAATAAATCTAACAAAGTTAGATATTTACAGCTAACCATATATGGACATAGCGTTTTTACCGGGGTTGAACACCGTTAACATCGAGATTCGCTTGACTAAAGTATCTAGTCATATTTCATAGCAGTTTTCCCAAGTAAAAAACTTAGAAACGTAGACGAAAAAGGAGTTGCTAGCGCAAAATATCATCAGGCACGAGCAATGAAGCGGCACGTTCCGCACTGGCGGTCGCGGCCATTACTTTTGCCGCTTATCCAGCAAGCACCGCCCCGCAAAGTTTTACTTACAAACTACTTGTCACAAAGCTACTCCATTACACTTTGGTCCACAAAAACGTGTTCCACTCATTATGAAACACAAAACCATAATATTTCGAACGTTAGACCGTTGCTACGAGAGTCTATTCGACAGCGGTTGCGTAGTATCGCGACGTTCAATAAATATGCTTTTTACTGTTATCTATATACAACCTTGCTAGGAGCCGGACCGGTATCGAGGCGAAACTATTCTAATAAAAAACTTAAACCAGTCCAAATTAAAGATAACATGTTGAAGGAATTAAAGTGACGCCGCGTAGGAGTGTCGCGGTGAGCCAGGCTTTGCGAGACTATTATACTAGTGATACAAGTAAACTACTTTATAGAGTTTATTTATACATTATTTATATATAATTATATTTATTCTATATCTTCTGTATGAAAAAAATATGTATAGGGCTTAAGGGATTAACAGTAGTTAGAGTGTCAAGTACTCCATTTTTTATTTTGTACGCCTTAATTATTAGTAAAGGATAGATTTTGTAGTTAGATATTATTTATTAGGAGTCAAACTTGGGAACAAGACTTAGTGCAAACCACCAACACTGAGAAAGGAAAAATAAATAAATTTCCCCCAAATCGGAATCGAACCCACGACAAATCTTAAAAAAGCTATTTGACAACAATATCTATACTTTATAAAATATCGGTTTTATTTTTAAGCAACACATAGTATAGCCACATTAGTCGTGATAGATGTCAGTCGCAAGGCCGCAGCTATCAGACGTTTCAGTCCAATCACTATTTATAGACCTGTGATCCTTGCATTAGTATTGACTTGAATTCAAATTACTTCAATTAAGTTTAGTCTTTACTTATTTACTTATATGCAAGTCATTCGGATACTTTAGTTTTGTTGGCATCCACGTTTCACCTAATTTTCGAGACATTGCGTATTGAGAGGCGGTACTCCGGGCTTTATCTTAGTATGCGAGTATATCGGCTCGAACAAGCTACCACCGGCTTGGAAGATAATTCTGCTGGGAAGTTCGATCGAGACGCTAAATGTGGAAACAAAAAAAAAATATAAGTGCCGTCACAGGATATAGATAGTTTGCTTACATAATAACCAATTATATGAACAAAATGCATAGTAATTGCATGCATATACACAAAGCTATGCGGTGTCGTAGTCACCCGTATGTAGGTATATACGAGTACATACGTACTTCAAAAATTCCACTGTACCGGTAATATGTTATTGTATAATTAGCCTGGCTATTGTGTAATAGAATATGTTTTGTTGTTTATTTATATAGGAAAAGCTATGGTTTTGCTCATATGTATATTTTTATATATTTTTAATATAATTTTCGAAATATTTCAGGAGTGGCGGAATTCAATGTGATTCTTCATTTATCAAAGCGAAGAAATGAAAATTGCCCCGAATTGTAATCGAACTGAAAACCATCGTTTTTCAGTCCAAAGCTGCCTTACTGTGCCACGACGGCTAACCTACCTATACTTTTGTATATATCATTAACAAAAAACCTAAGTATAAATTACACCACAGAAGAATTTCTCTTTCCACACGTTTTTATATGAGTAGAGTAACATATTTTCGGTCATTTCATAATGTTTGAACAACTAATTTAAATAATAAGTCTCAAAAGGCCGGTCACACAAGAATCAAGATGAATAAAGCGCCATATCGGAACTCTTAATTGTCTTTAATGTTTTAACATTACACGTTATTTATCTATAAAGTTTACATAATTAATAGATAATTCTCACATTTAAAGATTCACCACTCGATAAGTATAATATTTTATGTTAAAAAAATAATTTAATTTGATCAAGGACAGATTTTCAAATGAGATGGTCATTTACAAATATCGTGTTTTCAACTAATGTGAAGGATGTATAAGATAGCTTACGGCTCTGTTCGTGAATATTTATTAATAACTAATCGTTGCCCAAAACTTTCTTAGCGTGGATTTAAAGATATAAAATGGAAAATGTACTCACACAATTATATACCTAATGTTGAATTTTACATTTAAGATATTTATAATCGTGAACAGTCTTGTAATGTTACTAGTAACCGTTATTCGGTGTGTAATTATACTTTAGTAAGACATGAAACAAAGAGTATTATACTTTAGTAAGACATGTCTTCATTTTCACGACGAAATTAGTCAATTCGCAGCGTTAAGTTTTGCGTCGCAACATGTAATGTCTCTTAAAATTAAAAGAAAGTACAGAATATAAGTCTTAACAACAGGTTATGCCTACCAAATTTTCTAAATAGAAGATGCGTAAAGAAAATTACTCTACTGTCTCTATAACTTTCTAGTAACGATTGGTAAATATATCACTAAGATAGCTAGTGAGTGAGTATTTTGATCAGACAGCGGCCGTGGCGCGGCCGTCGACCTTGCGGGGAAACCGTGTCAGGGAAATGCTTTCCTCCTGTTTATAAGACCCACGAGGTGCATGGAACTCTACTATAAAAAAAAAATGGGGATAATATATTTTTTTTTACCACGCTCATTCTTACTTTACTGTTAAATGAGAGAACGTCTACATTCTTAAATTATTTTACTCATTATATTTTCTCTTTCATTTGTTTCCTTCCTAATTTCAGATCGAAATTCCATGACAATGCTCACTAACCTTTTTTTTTCATATATTAACATTTTTTTGCTAATCGAACCCACAACCATCGCCCACATCCAAATATCCATCAGTCAGTCACAAAGATGACCAAATTGGCCGAATGACACAGCCGCGGGATGCACGTATAGCGTCAGCAGACGTCCGGCGTCTTTATAAGGAAACTCCAAATAGAGCATACTGCGGTACGGGAGCATTGCATGTGTGTACAGAATACTAAACACTTGAATCGATATCAAAGAAATCCTCGCAAAGTTTTGGGGCTGTTTTAAAATATTAGCAGTTATTTTCTGTTTAGATTTTGGTTAAATTATTAATAAAGTGGGATTAAATGGCTATACGATTTTACTATTAGGTCTACATAGAGAATAAATAATATTAAAATATACGAACAGGTTATATACGATTTTATACGCGTAGTCAAAATGAAAATAACTAAGAGTTGTATATGATATCTATATATAGTCACATCAAAACAATTATACATGAGACTGTAAAACCGACTGGTTGTGGGTTCGATCCCCACTCGAGGAGATGAAATATTTACTTAAATTTATATTTCTATTTCTTCGCTCCGGTGTCGAGGCTAAGCGCGGCGTTGAGTTCTGTCACTCAACACGCAATGCCTCCAGAATTCGGCAGAAAGTGGGGAACAGAGTGTCTTAACTCTAGGTTCCCTCTGCCTACCTTGCCGTGTGTGGGATACAGCGTGAAGCTGAAAACAATTAACACCATGTAACAAAGCCTTTTTTTTCGAACCACTTGTTCTTGTGATTAGTGCATTCAACCAAACAAACTCTTGAGCTTTACAATATTTGTATAGATTTTAAGATACATGTCGATTTCACTAGCAAATATAACATTTACATATAACATAGTAGAAGTCAGTCAATAAAATAAATATTCAATTAAGAGAAAATAAAATGAATAAAATCATATTATTTATAAAATCCTTTTTATTTAATTAGCAACAACATATGATATATTTATAAAACATATAATAATTTAAATTTTTTTTCGAGAAACAATCTTATATTTCTGTCCAATTATTGAGACTAATAAAAAAATTAAGATCAGCTTCACGCTGTATCTCGCACACAGCAGAGTAGGCTGAGGGAATCTAGTGTTAAGACACTCCGTTCCCCACTTTCTGCCGAATTCTGGAGGCATTGAGGGTTGAGTGGCAGAACTCAACGCCGCGCTTTGCCTCAACACCAGAGCGAAGGAATGGAAATATAAATTTCAATAAATATTTGATCTCCTCGAGTGGGGATTGAAACCCACAACCAGCTGGTTTTACAGTCACACTTTATGCCTCTGCACCACGACTGGCCTCATATAAATATAGGCCACATATAATAGAGACTAATCATTCTGAAATAACCCGAAACATTTTTATTTTAAATACAATTATTTCCCCGAGTGGGAATTGTACCTACGACCATCTCATATTCGAGTATACTTTTTCAATTCTCTTAGACTAAAATATTTCAAACATTTGAATATTCATATTACACATAATATATATTGGTCTCGATTCACTTTTATAGGAGAACGGGAAACGATAAGATCTAAACAATTTTTGTACAAGTTTTATGATTTAAGATATTTATTTAATGTATACGGAATCAATATTTTGCATAATTTGCAATTAACATAAATATTAAAGAAATTTAAATTGTTTTATTTTTGCTCATGGGTATTCTTCTTCGGGTTATTTTAATTATGAATCAAAATTGACATAGAAAGAAAAATTTGTGTTATTTATAGAAAAGTACAGAATATTTTGAGGCCAGTCGTGGCGCAGTGGCACAAAGTATGGTGGTTCGATTCGTTGAGTTCCGCCACTCAACACGCAATGCCTCCAGAACTGAGCGGAAAGTGGGGAATGGAGTGTCTTAACACTAGGGTCCCTCTGCCTATCCTGCTGTGTGCGGGATACAGTGTGAAGCTGATTTGACAGAATTATTTGGTATATTTGTTGTCCGTAGAAGTTATATGTATATTTGAGGTTGTCATGGTGCAGCGACAGCGTCTTACTACAAACGCGACGATTGTGGATGTGAGTCCCATTCGGGGGAATGAATGACCTATCATTTCTTCGTTTTAGTAACAAGACAAAGCACAGCATTGAGTTCGGCCACTCAACAAGCAAAAACAGGAGAAAAAAAATATCGATTCCCCCACAATGTAGATTGAAACCACAAAAGTCGCTTATACTGACATTGTCTTACTGCTATACGATGACCTCTAGCGTATAAATTTAATATTAGTTAAGCCAAAAATAACGATTCTGACTTATAACAGAATTTATTATGTAAACATGGTTATGTCACCAAGAACTCTAGTAAATGAAATCAGACAGAGGCCATGTAAAAAAATATCAAAAGATTTAGATAAAACTCTTGCATTATTTATATTCCCTTAAAAGTTAATTCCACAGTGACAGTACATAATATATATTTGGTCAAAAAATATAGGAATGCTGTTAAAGTTAGGGCATGTATGAAATCAATTACTTATTAAACATAGTTTCTAAAAACGCTACTAAATATAGTTAAGTATTGATATTAATATAAAATTAGTTTGGATTAGTTGAGACAATCAAGGTGCAGTGGTACAGCATCTAACTGTAAAAGCTATAATTACGGGTTTGATATTAACTTGGGTGATTATGTTTAACTTATCTTCAATTATTAGTCTTTAAAAATATCAAGCCGGCGTTGGGTTCTGCAATTTAACATGTAAATGTCTTAAAATTTGTCTATAATTGGAGAACAGAGTGTCTTGCTTTAGATACCGACTATGCTAAATGTGGGAAAGAAATGTAGCTAAAATCCAAAAAATTACTTACAACTTTTGTGTTCGTTCATACAGGCAGAGGGAAGCTAGTGTTAAGACATTTTATTCCCTTCATACTACCCAATTCGACTCTGCGTGTAAAGTTGCAGAACTCAACACTGAGCTTTGTCTTGTTACTAGCGTGAGAAAAGGAAAAAAAACATTACCCTAAGTTGGAATCGCACCCACAATTGTCGAGTTTACAGTGAGACTATAACGCTGCGAAACGATTACAGCCTCAAATATTAAATTATTTATGTATAAAATAAACTACTATGGCAATAATTTGATATGTATCATTCCAAAAAAGGAAAAGTTCTAAACATTTTTTTTCTTTTTCCGCCATGAGCTTGTTGGTTGAGAAAATTGTATAAATTATTTTAAAGTACGGTTTTATAAACGCTTGCGTAGTATATTTTTTTCGGTTTCAAGCTGTATCCAGCGTATACCAAGGTGCCTACCTTGGTATATGCTGGATACAGAAACTTGAAACCGAGAGGAAACCTAGTGTTAAGACACTATGTTCTCTTTCCGTCGAATTTTCGAGGAATTGCGTGATGAGTGACGGAACTCAACGCCACACTTTTGTCTCGACACCAGAGCGAAGATATGATAATATAAAATGGGAATGGGATTCGAACCCACAACCCGTCGCGTTTATAGTCACACTACTTGTGTCCCTGCGCCACGACTGGGTTATAGCCTCTAATCTTTTAGTAAATATATACTTATATTTAAAAATATCATAAAATAGGCATTTCAATATTATATTGACATTAATAGATGGTCAAAATAATATGATTTTTCGTAACGCCAGCGACGTCGTTAGTATTGCGGTCACGTCGCGCCGCGTAAGTAATCACTGGTATATCTAGCTACCGGGGCTACTGCTATTGCAGGATATATTATATTATATTATATTGAGTATATATGATTTAGGTATTTGAGAAAATATTGACCGTTCTTTAGAGCTCGTCTAGGTTCTCTCTTCTTAATTTGCTATGAAGGAAAAAACGTGATGCTTTTTAAGTAGCATAACTTAAACAGTTTCTTAGTAAACATATTAGCACAAAAGACCTTTAAATTAAAGTCATTTAAAATATTCAAAGATACTATAACTTCTGTTTCTAAAAGATTGATCATAACATTTGAAATTTTCATATTTCAAATTGTAAAATATTTAAGGCCGATTTACTTTTTTTTTTTTTTTGAGATATATTAGGTTTTAAACACCGGACGGCGCTTATTGTGTCTAACACTAAGTTCTCTCGCCTATACTACTATAAGGAGGATACAGAGTGAAACTAAATAAAAAAAACCTTTTTATACAGTCTATAAAGATCAAATTTAACGCCTTTTAAAAACATTTAGAAAGACAATGCAATGACCATCTATTGGCAAACGAAACGTGGTCCTCTAGTGAAAATGTCCTACGGTCAGTGAAAACAAACAGACATACATACATACACATAAACATCACGTGTACGTGTATGAGAGTCGTGTAGAAAGTGTCGTGACGTCCATTTACAACTTACTGCACGATTGTTTTTTATAGTAAGTAAATGTATTATGTGCAGATTTTAGGTAGCGTAAAGTAAACTTTAACGTAAATAATTTTAAAATAAATATAAAATAATTTAGAAATATTTATTCTCGAAGCATTTCTATAATTTCAGAAATATATATTTTAGAAAACATATAAAAAGTAATAATGTCAAAATTGAGCGGAAAGTGGAGAGCGGAGTGTTAGAATATTAGATTATTATCTCTGTCTGTTATGTGTAAAATACAGCATGAAGCTAAAATAAAAGAAAGAGAAAAAAAAACTATATAAATCAATTATAATTGTGTATGTACACTGTTCACATGCTTATATTATTATTTTTTTGTCAGTTATTTACTTAGTAAGTTATTTATAAGTAAATAAACAAAGGAAGGTTATTGTTAAGACCTTAACCCACCACCTTAAAATTATATAAATTCAACAATTATATATTTTTGATACCAAACGATATTATATATTATTTTTATTATATACAAAGTAAGGTATAATAAACTTAAAAAATCAAATTAGCTTCACGCTGTATCACTCACACAGCAGGGAAGGCAGAGAGAACTTAGTGTCAAGACACTCCGTTCCCCACTTTTCGTTCTGGAGGCATTGCGTGTTGAGTGTCGAAACTCAACGCAGCTCGACACCAGAGTGAAGAAATGAAAATATAAATGTAACATTTCATTTCCTCGAGTGGGGATCGAACCCACAATCAGTCGATTTTACAGTCACATTTTGTGCCGCTGCACCACGACTAGTCTGGAACTAAACTAGTCGGACTGAAAGTGTAAAGTGTATCACTATGCGTACCTGACGTCGCGTCGGTCCGTCGCTATATATTACCATTGTGAGACGTGGCCGATGTCGCCGAATACCTAATTATACGATTTCTAGATTGGAGAAAATTACTATCTAAGCCTATGAGTGTACTTTTACTAGGCTTCACCCACAATTTTGTTTGCATAGACCTTAAGACGTGGAAAATCTCGCTCTTTTTTTTAATTTGCGAAAAAAGGAACGGGAAATAACAAAAAATCCTTTCTCAATGCTCTCCTAGACTCCCGTTTTCTATATACGTAACAAAATACAACATTTCTAAGTCCAGTAGTTACGTTTGTGCGTTGTTTGTGAGTCACTCAGAAACGTAAGAGTTTTATATAATATAGATATTACTATAACTATTATGCTTAAGAGTTTAAAGCTATTGTTTATAAGCTTTTAAACTGTCTTATGGCTGTTAATGGCGCGGCCTTTGTCATGTTCTGTTGACGAGTTTCTATATATATATAAAATGACAAATACATTTTGCGCACGAGCAGCGAGTCTTAGGTAATGCACAGGATACGTGATACAAATGGTAAGGACAATTCCTTTCATAACTTAGCTAGCTCTACTTAACTATCTTACAAATCGGGTAAATGATATATGTATTTAAAAAAACTCTTCCGTTACTTAGTGACTTAGAAACCTGGAAAGCTAAAAAAATTGCATTGAAGGGGGCTAGACAGTATGAAGAAAGACTAACACATTCCGTTCCACGCTTTCCGCCGAATTCTAGAGGCATTGCGGGTTGAGTGGTGGAATTTAACGCCGCGCTTTGCCTTGGCACCAGTGCGAAGAATTAAAAATATAAATTTAAATAAATATTTTTTATTCTCGAGTGGGGATCGAACCCTCAATTTGTCACGTTAACAGTCACACATTTGTGCCCCTGCGCCACGACTGGCTCAAATATAATATACATAAATTGAAAGGAAAAAACTGCTAAAAACGTAAAAATACCGCGTCGTGACAACTGAACAAAAGGTCGATAAGAAGAAGGTGATATGAGACAAGGTAAAGCAAAAAACGCGAGTGGATGCAATAATTCAAAACTTCGTATATCTTGCATACCTATAAAATGGTATATACATATATGTACTTATGTGAGATAGACGCTTCAGTGTTTTTACTGACGCTTGTCAACCGTCAAGCTCGTGGCTCATGATGGGCGATGGTCGCGATGGACGGGTGCCACAGCCTTACCTCAAATCTACTACATCTTATATATCAAAAGAAGCCCGGAAAAATAGATTTTATTAAGTCCAAATAGGGTTGTATGTCGGCAGCGGGGACGTCAAGTTATCACGTTGCGACGCGGTACATCACTACGACTTGTGTTTTTTTGCCCCCAACGACCTGGCGGGCGCAACGGAACTGACTCGCCTATTGTATGTTAATATTCGACCGGATTTTGTTCGGGCTCAATTATATTATGAAGCTTAACCAAAGTCAAAAGTCACCCGAGTGTCTTGTGGAGGCGCGTGTTGCGCCCGCGCACCGCTCCACCAGTTGAATGGATTTACGAATGAAAAATATTTATACTTTTTATATATACGTATTCGTGGTAAAGCTGTAGATATAAAGCAACTTCTTTTTCTTCACGCTGTTTTCCGCACAAAAAAGAGGAGTCAGAAGGAACCTAGTGTTAAGACTCTCTGTTCACCATTAAAACACTTCCGTTCCCCACTTTCTACTGAATTCTACTGAATATATATATATTCTTTGACACGTATGTTGACACGTATGTACGTTATATATATATATATATATATATATATATATATATATATATATATATATATATATATATATATATATATATATATATATATATATATATATATATATATATATATATATATATATATATATATA
>DWQW01003039.1:0-24162 GCA_018249695.1 Heliconius erato demophoon
GCGCGGCGTTGAGTTCTGCCACTCAACACGCAATGCCTCCAGAATTCGGCAGAAAGTGGGGAACGGAGTGTCTTAACACTAGGTTCCCTCTGCCTACCATGCTGTGTGCGGGATACAGCGTGAAGCTAATTTAATTTTTAATTTTTTAATTTCTATTAGATTTCCAAGGTGTACAGAAATTTGAGCAGCTTCATGTTGTTTCCAGCACCTAGCAGGGTTAGCAGAGGAAACCTTGGGACTTTTGTTTTAAGAAACTGCGTTCCCTTTAAGACTCTCCCGTTCCCCACTTTCCGCCGAATTCGGGAGGCATTCGGTGTTGAGAGGTCTAGGAGAACTCAATTATGTGCTTTGTCTCGTTACCAGAGCGAGGAAAAAAATATTAAATACTTCTTATCCTAGAGTGGGAATCGAACCCGCTACTGGTTTCAAGAGAATAAGTCATTAGATAAACATAATTAAAGTACTTACATAATTTCAACGAGTTAAACCACACCCCTTGCTATAGACAAACTTCTCACAGGTTAAAATTTTCGACAGGTTATATACACATTCCCCTGGGCAAAATTTTATCTGAAAAATTTTTTACTGAACGACATTTAGTGGAAGCCTAAAAAAAATGATAACTTTTTTTATCAATTTGTAGTAGTACATTCTATTGTTATTGCGACGAAATTTCGGGGAAAACCCGAACATCTTTTGTCAGTTGACAAAATTTAAGGTACAGGATTAAGCTTTTCCTATTGATATGAGAATACAAAACAAGAATGTATAAGTCAAATATACATTACCCTTTCTTTGTTAGTTTAGTTTTTTTATTTTTATTATACTTTGTGTTTATTTGATATAGATATATGTATGTATATGTGAAGGAAAATTCTGTTAGAAGTTCTAATACAAAACCGTTAACGGCCATTGATTTTATCAAAAAAATGTCAAAGTTTTTTTGTTGGATGGAATATTTTTGTACAATATTTTTTTGAGGCCAGTCGTGGCGCAGCGGCACGAGGTGTGACTGTAAAACCGAATGGTTGTGGGTTCGATCCCCACTCGAGGAGATGAAATATTTACTTAATGTATATTTCTTCGCTCTGGTGTCGAGGCGTAGCCCGGCGTTGAGTTTTGCCACTCAACACGCAATGCCTCCAGAATTCGGCAGAAAGTGGGGAACGGGGTGTATTAACACTAGATTCCCTCTGCCTCATTCTATGTTAAACTAACGTTTGACCGAACTTTTACGTTAATTCATAATGTTAAAAGTTCGGTCAAACGTTAGTTTAACATAGAATAAGGCAAGTGCTCAGTTTTGCGGTTGTCTCCACCCAAAACTGAGTGATGGCTCTGCAAATTTACACATTTCAAAAGGTTTGTAAAGCAATCGTACTTAGATTAGACACGGGGCGGATTTGAAGACGTTTCCTTCATCTCTGGAGTGTGTGATGTATATTTGTATATTAATACGTGAAAGTCAGATAGAGGATAGTAATGGCACAGGAGCACAAGCATGTGACTGTAAATGCTACAGATTGTGGGTTCGATTCTGAAATGAATTATTTAATATTTTTATTCCTTCGCTCTGGTATTGAGATATAGCGTGGTGGTGTGTTCCGTCGTTCAACACGTAATGCGTAAAGAATGCAGCAGAAAGTGAAGAGTGTCTTAATACTAGGCTTCCTCTTACATGCGGTTTACAGAAAATTGTAAAAATTATAGCTTAGGTATACAGAGAACACGACGGTTGTGGGTTCGATCCCCACTCGAGTTAAAGTAATATTTATTTAAATTTATATTTCCATTTTCTTCGCTCTGGTGTCGAGACAAAGAGCGGCGTTGAGTTACGCCACTCAACACGCAATGCCTTTAAAAATTTGGCGGTACGTGAAAAGTGTCTTAAAACTAGGTTCCCACTGCCTCCCCTGCTGTGTGCGCGATACAGGGTGAAGCTGATTTAATTTTGATTTTATATAGAGAAGGAGTACAGAATGGTGTTAAATTTTAAAATAATGCAACAAAGATACGTTAAATTAATAAAATAATTACAACACACACTACCAAACATTTGACTAAATACATGTTGCTATGGCAACGTCTATTCTCTAATTGGTTCTCTAATGCATATATGTAAATCTACATATTTCCTTTATATTTATCGAAAAGGTTCCCGCGTAGGATCGTGTGCTTAATTTTTTTGGTATCAAGCATAAATTTTGGTGTTAAAATATTAAAATTAAATTAAATTTCATATTTTAAAATTTTTCAATAACATTTTTGACTTAGATTTCTAATATTTAACGAGTAGGTAATCAAATTTAGTGTGGGATAAAGTCCGAATGTGCCTAAAAACTGTACGTAGCTAGTAGCGTAGTGGTTGTTGGTTCGAACTCCTAATACTAATCTTACTTAATGTTGCTAACATTTTAAATGGTGTTAGCGCGGATTAAAATCTCACAAAGCTTAAAATGAGTTTAAATTAAGTTGAAATGAGTTACTTAACTTAATGTAAATATACTTAATATTTGTGTTTTTTTTTGTAGAGATATTTATTTTAGCAAATCTTCATTGACAAAATTTATGATATTTACTTTTATGACTAAAAGATACTGTATTTTCTTATTAAAACGTCATTTATATATTTCTAATATGATGAAGCACGTGCACCATATACTGACGTTTTAATTAAAGAAATTGTAATCTTTGTTAGGAGTATAATAAACTCAAAAATCAGGCTTCTAGGGAAACAGAAAAAAACTTACAATTAAAAAAAAGAAAAAACTTATAATTACATAAATTATCACTAACAAATTCTCTAATTTTCAAATATCATAAGATTATTTTAATTACCAACAAACAAACAAACAAAAAAACTCAGGATTTAAAAATGAATTTTGTGGAAAAAAAATAAATGTAATAACTAAGCCTAACTTTTAAAAATCAGTTTCACGCTGTATCCCGCACACAGCAGGGTAGGCAGAGAGAACCTAATGTTAAGACACTCCGTTCTCCACATTCCGCCGAATTCTGGAGGCATTGCGTGCTGAGTGGCGGAACTCAACGCCGCTTTTTGCCTCCACACCAAAGCAAAGAAATGGAAATATAAATTTAAATAAATATTTCATTTCCTCGAGTGGGGATCAAACCCACAACCAGTAGCGTTTAGCCACGCTTTGTGCCTCGGCGCCACAAATGACCTCAAGCCTAACTTTTAAATACGTAAAACTAATAAAAATATTATTTGTAGAAAAAAAATATTAGTGCAGTTTAGTTCTTCGTTTGTGACGTTTCAAGCGTGACATTTTTGCACACTTCATTTCGCCAATGTCACGTTGAATGGAAAACACACGAAGGAAATAGGCCGATAAAAAAGAGATAACCACACAGTATTATAGTATACGTGTAAAAAAGAGATCCAGAGAGAAATACAGCCTTCACATATAACTATAACAAAACAAACAAATATTTTCAATATGAACACAATTGGCCAGTCGTGGCGCAGCGGCACGAAGTGTGACTGTAAAACCGACTGGTTGTGGGTTCGATCCCCACTCAAGGAGATGAAATATTTACTTAAATTTATATTTCCATTTCTTCGCACTGGTGTCGAAGCTAAGTGCGGCGTTGAGTTCTGCCACTCAACACGCAATGCTTCCAGAATTCGGCAGAAAGTGGGGAACGGAGTGTCTTAACACTATGTTCCCTCTGCCTACCCTGCTGTGTGCGGGATACAGCGTGAAGATGATTTATTTTTTATTTTTTTAACATAATTGGAAATATAGAAAAGACTATTAATAATGTCATTTTTACAGGTATTTCAACTGTACAGGTATTTCAAAATGACATGCCAGCTTTCTATTCCTATTATGTTTTGTCTGAGAAGCAGTTTACTCATACTTGAACGCCTTTTAAATCCTTTTTGTGTTCATCCCGCCACTTTGCAAAGTATATTATTGTTTACACTCGAGTAAGAATACAGAGCGTCGTCGTTTAGTCCTATTTTGAAACGAGCATTTTGCTTATAATCTTGTTTTGTTTCAGTTATGCATATAAAAATCATATTAATATTTTAACTGAGAATGTTTGAAAGTTTGTTTGTTACGTTTTCACGCTAAAACTACTCACCCGATTATTATGAAACTTTGTACACGTATTCTTAGAGGTATTGGAAAGGTAATATATATAATCTTTTTATAAAAAATATAAAAAAAAATAGTTGTAATTAAAAAAAAGTAAAGCGAGCGAAGCCACGTTTGAGTCTCTAGTATAATAAATTTGTTCGTTATTTACGTCATTTTGATAGATACTCTGTGCAAAAGAATCTTGTGTGTTGTAAGGATGGAAATGAAAGTAATTTAAAAATGAAAATAAGTTCAGTTAATTATTTTATTAATGTGGCATAGTTCACTGATTTTTTCTTATTATTTTTCAGTATCATCTACTTAAATTCCATTAAGATACGAAAATTCAAAAGATAAGATTCCTTGCTTTCTATCTATTCTGTAAATATTGCTTAGTGTCGATGCCAAATTTGTTTAAACACACGAAATTTTTTTAATAAGAAGCTGACCGACATTAAAAAAATAATAGATTGAAATTGAAAACAAATATCAATAGGAAAAGTTATGTTGTAAGGAAAAGTTATATATGTTTAAAGTATAAAATACATTTTTAACGATTTTCTTAAATCTCCATAATATAGATACTGTTAGCGAGTTCGTGTAAAAGATGGTAGATTTAGATAAAAATAACTATAAAAGCAGTGGAGTTGTGTCAATCGGGGGCAGTTGCTTGTCAGCAACGGATTGGAAGGAAACTAGTGAGAAGTATTGTTAGTAGGTGATACATATCACTTATTGCAATTACATAGTATCTCTTTCGAAATAGTTAAGAAACATATAGACGATGTGTGTTCTTATCGTGTTTTTTTTTAAAAAACGTTAACCGCTTCCGATTTCTAACAATACATTATTTAATAATAGGCACTCTTTATTACAAGCAGAAATAAAGGTAAAAAGCACGAACTAATTGACCTAATTTGTGATATATACCTTAGTCCTGTTTCTCATTCTACAGTTTAATGTTTCATCCATCAATCAAGTTGATCAGCTCGCCTTTGACATACGATATTTTGTGGAGGCTTTTATACTTTCAACGATAAATCTGTTCAAATATAGGTTGAGGCCAGTCGTGGCGCAGGGGCACAAAGCTTGACTGTTAAACCGACTGGCTGTGGGTTCGATTCCCACTCGAGGAGATGAAATATTTACTTAATTTTATATTTCCATTTCTTCGCTCTGGTGTCGAGACAAAGCGCGGCGTTGAGTTCTGCCACTTAACACGCAATGCCTTCTCAATATCACAGAAAGTGGGGAACCGAGTGTCTTAAACTTAACTGTAGGTTCCCTCTACCTACCCTGCTGTGTGCGGGATATAGCGGATATAGTGAATGAAAATATTGGTTTAAATAAAATATAGAGTAGCTAATTATAAATGCGAGCTTTGCGGGTTCGATAGCCACTCAGGGGAGGTTTTTTTCCATTTCCTAACTTTGGTCAGACAAATTCCGCTACCCAACACGCAGCATTCCAAATTAAAATGGAGAAAGATCTATCTTGACATTATTCTCAAACAAAGTCAAAAGGAACTTAATCTGGGGAGCTAGAGAATGAGTGATTTATCATTACTGTATCTACTTTAATGATTAATGATATCATCATAAACGTCATCAATCATTTTAAATTAACAAAATATTTTTTTAAGTGTCTTTGAATATAATTATTTAATAATTATTATATTTTTTATCTTTTTTCTAATATGCTACTGTTCGATTGCCTGAGAGAGTTGTAAAAATAAAAAAATACTACTTAAAGAATAATAGTGTCTATACGACAGAATGTCTCAAATAAAATTTCTATAAAACCTTATTTGTTTTTTAACGTCAGTATTAGGTATTAGGTCAGGTTTGTGGATTCGTTTGTTTTTGTATTTTAATTCGAGTTTAAAATAATAATTATTTTTATTTTAAATATTTATTCGATTTTATAACTTAAGTGTTAAGACATTTTGTTTACGATTTTCCGTTCAACTTGTTTAAAACTTATCTAAATGTGAAAAAATAAAAAAAAATTATTGCAAATAGTATCTTCTAAAGTAAAGAAGTAGTCTTTTAAAATATATTAAGTAATTATAGCTAATACAATAAAATTTGTCGTATCGTGACGTGTAAAGGAGTAACCAGAGCAGATTGCGGTCGAGAAATTAAGCAACTATTGATGACTTGAGCCCCAGACGAAATTCGTTTTAGAAAATTATATACTCAAGGAGAATATATACGTCTATATTTATATAATATAACGTTGTATATAGGCGGTATTAATAATAGGGTTTTTGTAATTAGTAGTTAAAGATAAACTTTAAATTATTAAAAGTTTTTATTTAATTTGCCGTGTTAGTATGTGTGTGTTAGTGTATGAGTAATCTAGAAAGTTAAATTTGACCCACTTCTTAGTGTCCAGTTGAGTTATATTTTGATTACAATTTCAATATGAAAATGAGTTTAAAATGAAATTTCCTATAATTGTCGTTAATCTAAGATGGCTGCCACAACAAAATGGCGGATTTAAAGTTTTTGCACAACCCACCTAATATGAGTATCAGATAAAATAAGTTGTTTTGTAAAATACAATACGCAATGAAAAAAATGTAGAAAATTTCTTTTTAGAAAGATTTTTTGCTCTATATTTTATAGACTATCCTAATAGAGGCTATCCTAGTGACTTTGTTTATGTGAACTTTATATCTCTTGCCATGCTATCTTCCATTTATCTCCTTAGTTATCTCAGCAGGGAGATTTTTACAAATTTCCACAATACAAAGATAATTGACTTGGAATTATCATTTTAGCAAGAGAAAATGCTATTTTTTTTAAATCATAAGTATTTTATGTGAATATTACTTAGCACATAATTGGATTATATAAGGTTGTGTAAAAGTTTGTACAAAAAAGTTTGTAAAAAAAAAATTCTCTATATATCCTTTTTGTTGTTTTAATGATGATATATTTAGATTCTGAGCGTCATTTACTTTAAATTTGTAAAATAATCGCTTTATAAATTTATTTTGGGCACTTTCAATTGCAAATACATATTTATCATACTGTGGGTTCCAGACAGGCGAGGCATACTCTAAGTCCTTAAAATCACTTCCTTGTTTTAATATAAATCGAAGATTTGCCTGTTACGAATCAGATGATTGAATAGGATGGGACATTTCTTTTTAGAAAAACTTATTAAACATTTCGAGATTTAGGAATAATTCATTAGACGCGCAATATTTATAAAAATTGACTAGATCCATCTGTGGCTTTCTTCTTCTTTTATAATTTTGAAAATTTTTACATCGTCAGCATAAAGAGACGTGCTGAAAGAGATTGTATAATGTCATTAAGAAAAATGTTAAAAAGAAGATGCCCAAAATGGGAACCCTGTGGTACACCAGCATACTAGAGGCTGAGAGTAGGTGCAAAACTAGTGGTTACAGCCACTTCTTGAGCCTTATCCCGGAGATAAGATTCCAGCTTTCTGAAAAGATCACCATGTATACCAGCTTGTTTAATTTTATCAATTATCAAAGAATGTGAAATTTCGTCGAAAGCCTTCGAAAAGTCAGTATAGATAACATCAACTTGATACCCATATTAAATTTAACGGGATAAACTGCGGCGTTGAGTTCCAACACTGAATAAAATTCAACTTGTTATATGATGAATAAAAAAGAAAGAAAAAAATATATATACATTTCACAAAATTAAGTGCAAAGTTTTTTTGGTTTTGTTATTATCTAACCAACAATTGTCCTACTTCTGTACAACAACTTTAAATAATTCAAGCTGACGAAATATTAACTTTTAAGTACTGAAGTGCTCAAATATTGTTCGGAGCAACTTTATGGGTTCGTTTTAAATTAACATAATATTGGTCTCGTCTCATACATTTCATTTTAAATTATGTGGCAAATAAGTTTTTTTTAATTATTTTTGTTAGGTACTTTGCGCTTTAATTATAATAGATTGAGGTGCTTATTATATATCTATATATTTAAAAATCTTTGAATTATATTGAATAAAATAAAAGGAATAAAAAGGTTTACAACAATAAAAATGTTTTGTTTTGGAAAAAAATCTTAAAGTTAAGATACTCGTTCACTATTTTAGTTTTTTTGAGTGGTGAAACACAACGCCACATTTTGTCATGTCACCAGGGCGAGCAAATGTAAAGGTTACACCGTTTCTGAGATTAACGCGAACAAACGTTGTCTGTGAAAAACAGATAAAAAATAATATTTTTGGCTCTATTATATTATTATGCCACCAATAACATTTTTTATATGTCATCCATGTATAGACACCGATCCGTTACAATTAAATCCGTTTTATAGGATTAGTTGTCAAAAATACTATACGAACAAGTGTTAAACTATTTAAAGAAATGAAGATGATTGTTTCCTTTAAATTTTTCTTTATTTTTATATCTTTTCAGTGAGCCATTGCGTTGTCCAACTATAGATTATTTAAGTTAGAAACTTATAGTATTGAGGCCAGTCGCGGCGCAGCGGCACGAAGTGTGACTGTCAAACGGACTGGTTGTGGGATCCCCCCCATTTGAAGAGATGAAATATTTACTTAAATTTATATTTCCATTTTTTCGCTATGCTGTCGAGGCTATGCGCGGCGTTGAGTTCTGCCACTCGGAGGAACGGAGTGTCTTAACACTAGGTTCCCTCTGCCTACCCTGCAGTGTGCGGGATACAGCGTGAAGCTGATTTTTATTTTTTAAGTATGTACATACAATGCATTCTATTGAAATACACGATATTAAAATATGAAAGTTAGTTTTCAATGATTTGATCAATAGCAGTTTGTTTATTTTTGGACCAGATTTAAGCGCAGTTTTGACGTGTACTTGTGGAAAATTGATTTCGTTTAATGTTGAAAGTTTCATTGACTTTGGAGTTTTATTTACCAAACTGCTATAAATTTCTGGACTAGTGAATGGTCTTAAAACAATATTTGCTGTAAGTCAAAGCCAACACAACCTTGGTGATGGAAGGTTATACAAACTATTATTAAAAATATTATTATATCATGCTATGTCAGTATCTAAATTTTTTATGTATTTGTAATTTAAGTTAATATTTAATTTTAAAATTTAATATTGGTCAATAAAAGTTAAATTGGGTTGGTAACGTTGTCATGCTGTTATTTAGAAGTATCGTTTAGAAATATTATTGTTATTATTATTTATGAGAAAAGACAAATCAGCGTACGAATCGCCTAAAGGTAAGTGATCACCGCCGTCCATGAACCCGTGTAAAATCAGAGGAATTACTTTGTGAAGATACCCACGTCGTATCGACCTGGAAACACTACGGCACTATAGAGGGCTAGCGCTCACGGTCATATGTTTTGACCAAAAACCGCCGTATTTGTATAAATTTTGTACCATTAACATTTTACAAGCAGTAAAAAATAATACATTTTTTAGGGGTCCGTACCTCAAAAAGTTGTTACGTATGTCGGTGTGTCAATACTATTAATCTCGAGATTCAGTAGAGGTGTCAAGCTTAAATTAATATCAATATTTAATAAAAATATTCACATCTATGGGTTCTTGAAGTACAGAAAATAAACTTCAAATTTCTTTAAAATCTTGTAAGTCATCGCAATCAAAAGATACAATGGAAATTATATTACAAATGAAGAAAAAATATATTATATTTGTAAAAAAAATTGAAATTGATATAATATGCATTATTTATATAACAGCTAAAATAAAAAAATAAACAACGCCGCGCTTACCACGACACCAGGGAACGAACGAACGAACAAAATAAAATATCAAATATCTAATTTCCTCGAGTGGGAATCGAACCCACACCCTGATCGTGTACAATCACGCAACGACTTTAACTATAATGTTAGTTTCTTAAACACCGTAAACCGGCGGAACTAGTCACAATTACTCAGTTCAAAGCTTTGACTGCACCCTTGAGTGCTCTCCAATAGCGTGCTCTATACATATGTATATTTCTATTCTATGTAATTGTGTTTGTTTATCATCGGGCCTGATTGAGATGTCCCCTTTAACTTTGACATTTAAGAATTATTTTTTCCCTTTTAACTTCTCGCTATATCCCGCTCACTGCAGGGTAGAAGGAAACTAGTGTTAAGACACTCCGTTCCCTATTTTTCGCAGAATTTTGGAGGCATTGTTGAGTAGCGGAACTCAACGCTGCGCTTTAAGAATAGTAGTTAATGATATTAAGTAAGAATAGTATTTAATTTGCTTAAATGATTTAAGTACAATTTTTACAGTATAAAATTATAATATATGTTTAACCTTTTACATCCTACTAATGCTATAAATGTGAAAGTTGTGAGGATGGATGTTTGTTACATTTTCAGGCAAAAAACGAATTTACATGAAATCTTCCGGTAATATAGCTTATACATAAGAATAACATATAGACTACAAATAATGTGCAGATTTTGTATGATTTAGCTATAGCTTTAAGCGAGCGAAACCTCGTTTTGACCGCTAGTTTGTAAATAAATATATAAATTTTTGATTTCACATTAAAAATTATGTTTTAGAAATATATTTTTATAGCTAAATTGGTATAATAATACTTATTGTAGAGAACGGAGAGTTCTTTCTCATTTTTTTTTCAATCTGCCTTCATCGAAATATATAGCAGTTTAAATGTCTACAAGAAATTGAACCGATCACAGTTGAACTTCACACGTTAAATTAAATATAAAAAAATAAAAATGACACCTCCATTATTCCTGTTCTCTTTAGACAATAGTTAATAGCGGACCTTTACACTCCGCGACAAAGAGATCATTATTTAAAGTACCATCTCAAGGAGAAAATATTGCTTTGTTTACAGAGTTACTTATAAACCTTGTTTGGATGACGAATGCTTTACAATTAAACAAAGTCGCCTTTGACTCGACACCCGCTGAGATGGGGCGATGTGAGCCCAATTCGCTAAACATCAGATGTCAGAAACTATTTTGTACGGGGGTACATTTCAAAAGTCAAAGGTGCCTTTTGAAACGCAGCCATTCCAGGTGCATTTGTGCAGCGAGAGTAGAGAGAGTGTAAGGTGTTATCTTAATCTGGCTGTCAAGACGCTTCCACGTCTGGCTATTGTGCTCGAGTTTCCAACTCGCTGACGTATGCAGGAACACAGTCGGGTAATATTTCCGCGCCTTTGACTCGACCTGTTTAAGTGACGGCCTCTTCCACCCCCGTGCCTCTTAATGTTGGGGAGGGTTTATCGTCAGCGCAAGTGCACTTTTTATCGCTTGTTTGCGATGATTTTTTAAATATTTTTCGTGAATGATGTTAGGGATTTATAGTAATATTGGAGCGTCTGTTTGTACGTTTTGAGAATCCGTTGTATTTTATTTTAATTGAAGAGATAATTTATTTCTAGTGTTTACTTGCTTTGTTTAAAGAAATCGAGGAAAATATTGAAAACATAAACATATTTCTTTTCTAATGAGATTTGTACGTACTAGTGCTTTATGTTGGTGTCAAAAGTACTATATCAGCTTCACGCTGTATCTCGCACACAACAGAGCAGACAAAGGGACCCTAGTGTTAAGACACTCCGATCCCTAGTTTTAATGGAACCTGGTGGCGTTGCGTATAGAGTGGCGGCACTCAACGCCTCGCTTTTCCTCGACACCAGACCAAAAATGATAAAAAATTATGCAATTTTTTAAAAAAAAACCCTTTCATATCACCATAAGCCCAAATTAATTAAATAATTCGTCATTAAGTAATAATAATTGAAACTTATGATACTTATCCAATATTAGTGTTGCGAACAGAACAAACACTTCCCGTCTAGTGCCTAGTTGGTAAACTAGTAGTAAAGTCAAACGCAACGAGGCTAGCGAGTACGTTGTTTAAGCTCGAAACTACTCTGTTGTTCCCTAAAGTTCACTTTTAATTTCGAAACGGGAGAGTTAAGCCGCGTTCATATATTTTCACAGTATGATGCACTAAAGTATATTTACTTTAGTTTTGTAATGTATTGGGTTCAGTATTTTATTGATGTGGCAAAAAGTTATTGTTTAAGATTAGGTTAAGTTTTTGGTTTTTTTTTTATTATGAAAATACGTAATTTTCTCTTTTATTGAGGTGAAATTAAAAAAAAAATCAGTTTCACGCTGTATCCCGCACACAATAGCGTAGAAGAAATCTAGTGTTAAGACATTCCGTCCGCCACTTTCCGCCAAGTTCTAGAGGCGTTGCGTGTTGAGTGGCGGATTTCAATGCCGTGCGCCGCGCTTTGCTGCGATAACTGAGCTATAACTAAGCTGCGATATACACCAGATAAATAAATATTTCTTTTCCTCGAACGGGAATCGAACCCACAACCAGTCGATTTTACAGTCACGCTTTGTGCCCCTGCGCCACGACTGGCCTCATTTTACTTTAATGAAAAAAATGTTTATTTTTTTTAATGCAGATTTATTAGGCCCCATCTACTATTGTACAACTAAAATATTAGTTATATATATTAAGAAAATTTAAAATCCTTGATCACTTATTGTATTTTTTTTATTCTTTCTGTCAAACTAAACTTTCTCTTTCAACTTGAGCTGTTAAAAGAAACTATATATAATATATTCTGAACGTACCTTTATCCATAGTGACACTTCGGAAATGAGCCGGCAGTTGCTTTGAATGCGAATATATTGGACACTCCCACCTTCAACGGGGTTTTTGAGTCACTCTCAGAAGAGGATTTTAAACTGCACATTTTACTTTAACGTTATAATTTTCTTTGTGAAATTTACTTTATGTTGTTACTTTTGCTTGATAATTTTGGTGTGTTAAATTTTATGCAAGGGAGCAGGCATAAACATGTAACGTGACTGTAAACGCGATGGGTTGTGGGTTCAATTTCCACTTGGCGAATTAAATTATTTATTGTTATTTAGTTATTATTATTTTTAAATTATTTGTTATTTTTGTTTCCGCCCTCTGGTAATGTGGCAAAAGTTCGGTGTTGAATTCAACTACTCAACATGCAATGCCTCCAAAACTCTGTGGAAAGTGAGGAACGGAAGTGTCATAACACTAGGATCCAAGGTTTCTTCTGTTTACCGTGTGTATCCCGCACATAACAGGACGTGATGCTAAAACACATATTTTTTAAATTTGATAAAATATTTTAAATAGAATATAAATATTGTAGCTTAGAACCGATTTATCTAAAAATATAATATTTTACACAACAAAATAAAAACATAGATGAATAAAATATTTCACAAAAGTTTGATTGAGAATGTTTTATTTATTTTGTAAACTATTGACATTCATATATACCGCTTACAGTTTTACATGTGTAGTGCATCCATTTTAACTTTTTCATTTTCATTTTTCATGAAAGTAACGTAGGACGGCCTAAGTGTAGGTTCGACTCCCACTGGGGGAATGAAATATTTAATATTTTGATATCCTTGCTTTGGTAGCGAGGCAAATTCCGGCCTTGAGTTCCTGCACTCAATACGTAATCCCTTAAGAATAAGATGGTATTTTTTAAAAATAATTATAGAAATTTTACATTCAGTTTATAGATGTTTGTATATTTAGCGATTCATCAGTTACCTGTATATGAGTACATATAATATATCAATATTTGAAATATTTTGTTGAAAAATTTTAATATGCGAAAAAAGAATCAAAATAAAATAATACGTATTTAAATATTCCAGGTCAGTCGTGGCGCAGGGCGGCGTTGAGTTCCGCCACTCAATACGCAATTACCACAGGGGCCGTTCAAGTATTACGTAAGCACTGTAGGGGGGCGGGGGGGTCTTGGGTTTGCTTATTTTTGATGTTTTCAATGAAATATTTTTAAGAGGATTGCTTATTTTTGATGACATAGGGGAGGGGAGGGTCAATTATTGCAAAAAAACTGCTTACGTAATACTTGAACGGCCCCCCAGAATGCGGCGAAAAGTTGGAAACTACAGTGTGAAGCTGAAAACAAAAAAAAATAATAAAAAATAATATCCAATATTCAACAAAGAATCAAAGTGTTTACGCTAAATTCCCTGGATATTTTCCCTGGAAAGTGTATCAGGGAAACAGGGACCTCATATTACAAAAGCATTTTAATTTGTCCGAACAGTTTCTTTTTGTCGTAAAATTTTGTAGCAACACCGCGTCGGCAACAAAAGGATGAATAATGACTTTAAAACAAAGTTAGAATTTTCGAAACTTCCGCGATTCACTACTGCGCCGCCGTTGTGCACGCTAAATTTATAATTTCGCAAGATACGTTCTGTTTAATTAATAATTTTAAAGGAGTGGGTGTTAAATTAAAACGATTTGAGATATCTTTATTTATATTAAAATTTTAATTTATTTTTCAGGTTCACGATGTATCCCGATATAGTAGGGTATATAGGGTAGAGAGGGTGACTAGTGTTAAGAAACTATTCCCCACTTTTCGTCGAATTCTGGAGGTATTGCGTATTGAGCGGAGCCCAACGCCACGCTTTTGCCTTCACACCAGAGCGAAGAAAATGAAAATATTAAATATTTCATTTCCTCAAATCGGGATTGAACCCACAATCTGTAGTGATTGCAGTCACACGCTGTGGCACTGCGCCTCAAAACACAGCAAGACAACATTAAAAAATGTTAGTGTTTAAACCTTATATTATAGAAACGTTCAGCTTTTGAGGCATTTGTGTGTTTTTAAAACCTAGTAGACAATTTATCTGTTGGTTTTTTAGTCGTTGTAGCAGTGAGACAGTGTAAGTAAGAAGTATGTACCTTAACGTGACGGTTATGAGGTTATATCTTCCTCCTCCAGAAAGAAAGAATTTAGAATCCAGAAATTCCTCCTCCTCCAGAATACGATGGAAAATAGAGAACGGAGTGTTCTAACACTAGGTTCCTTTTGCGCACCCAGCTGTGTGCAGCATACAGAGTGAAGCTTAGAAAAACTGAAACAGTACAGCAGTTCTAAAATTGCTTTGAAATGAATTTAACTAAAACGTTAAACCTAAATTTAAGAAAAAATATTTTTCTTTTATCTCCAACATAAAAACACTAAGAAAAACTGTTCCCAAAGCAAGAGAATATTTTTCAATAAAACAATGATCTCTAGATAGGCACATAAAGACTTGACTAATGATACCGGATTAACATAGACCCTTCTGAAGCATTATCGTATTTTTTGTGGATTCCAAATAACCTTTAGGCTTTTTTCCTTAACTTGAAAATTCATCACAGGGATATAATTTTTCTCTCTGAATTGCGGAGGATCTTCACAGGTTATATATGCATTCGTTTAGCGGAAAATCTACTTCATTTTTATTCTACTGTGGAAAATAAATTTGTAGATAGCTGCACAAGTTTTCTATTACTATTTATTTAAACAGATTTAATTCAGGGAACTTATAGACGATGATTTATTTTTCATTAATATTGATTAGGTTGATATGTGAAAAATATTTTAGATATCAACAAATATGTCAATAATCAGTTAGAATATAAAAAAAACTATTTTAAATCTAAAAAAATTATATCGTTATAAGTGAATTGTTAATTTGAATCACATTTAGGATTATTTCTTTACATAATATAAATTAAAATTTCTTCCCATTGATGATGGGAACGATTTAATGTTTACAATTTAACGTACCGATTTTTTTTCATATTATATTAGATTAAAGTCAAAATTGAAGAAAATATTAAAGATTTATAATAATGAAATAGCAACACTTCTGAGATCATGCAGGCGAAGCCACATGCGTCTGTCGTAAGTGTGGATAGATCAATTTCCACAATTTAACATACAATAGTGAAATATATGCATAAAAAAAGATTATATATTCTTCCAAAGATAACTATGTTAAATTTTACCTCGCTCAGCTGATTAGCTAATGCATGCACCACTTTAAATGCAAGCCGGGGATGTTCTTCGTTAATACTTTAAAATACTTTTTAATGAAAGATGAAATTTTCGCTTCAGGTTATGCTGTGGTTAAAATTATAATAAAATTAGTTATACGAACTGTATAATGAGGCCGCCGCCGTGCCGAAATTAGACAGCGTCTGACTGTGAGCGTGATGGTTGTGGGTTCAAATCCAATTCCGGGGAATGATTATATTTAATGCTAAATATTCTACCAATACTACAATATACAGACAAAAGAGAAATTGAAGAAGTAGTGTATAATTATTATTGATACTTTAGATGACAAAGAAGTTGATTACTACAGGTTAAAAAACAATTCGAGGTATTAATACATTTACTACATTTCCTTGACAGTATAAATAATCTGATATACTATACGATTTACATTTTTTGTTTTATGTTATTTTAGGGTTTAGTACCTCAAGAATACAAGAACTAATATTGGTGCATTATTTAACGTACAGAGTCCGTGTGCCCTAATATTGATGATTATTATTAAGTACGGGTGCCCTAGTACTGGTGCGTTAAAAAGTACGCGCGCACTAATACGTAATAGAGTGCGCGTGCATTAGTACTAGTGAGTTATTAAATAATAATATTTGCTCTCTTTTAATGTTACATCTTTTCTTTTTATCTTATATAATTGTTATAATTACAAATTGCCCATATAACGTTACTATGAGTACAAAAATTAATATTTTTAACATTGAAATATTAAAAATAATATTTTTTGTAAGCTAATGCCGAACAATACCAAATAAAGTGACAGGTACTTCCAAAGGAAGAGATCCTTCGTTTTTATTACACAAGATTACAACACTGCTTAATTTATTCACAAAATTTGTCTCGTCTTGAAAAATTTGCCATCGCGATCGCTAACAAAAGAATGACTAATGGTTTTAGAAACAAAGTTGCTTCGCGAACAAACTTCGAACGCTTTCAAGGGCGTGAATTATTATCTCGGAGTTTCGTCGCGATTAGGAGTTAGGCAACTTTACTTCTTTTTAAATAATTCGTTTATGAATTTTTCGCTTGTTAATTTAAAGGTATTTTGTCTTGGATAAATGAAAGTTGAAAGTGTTGTTCTTTTAAAAAAGTTTGACATAATTTTATTTAAGGGCTCCAGGTAACGGTGACTGGATGTAAAATTTTTATAATAAAGAAGTATACTAAAGTATGTATTGTTTTTTTTTGTGAAATAAATAGAAAGTCGTGGTATACTGATCTTGCATGGCGAACCTTTTAAAAAAATAATAGAACGAGCAATCAACTTTTTTTATCGTTTTGTAGACATTATACAGTGTTTAAATATTTTATTATTAAAAAGAGAAAACTTTGACAGTGCAAGCCTTATTTTATGTTAATAATAAAAAAAACAAGAAACAAATACATAGAATAATTATAAGTAAAATAAATGTGGAAATATATTGATGTTTTGTTATGTCTCGAAAAATAAGTAGGCGGCAACTCGTGGTACAGATATTTTGTTACTAATTTTAGCTTTTAATAGATACTGTAACTGCCTCCCCACTTACTCAATAAAATATTTAAATAAAGTTTTCTAAATAATAATTTTAATATTTTAGTATGACTCGTGATACGTCTAATATAAATAGAACCCTTTCTTAGTGATCGTAAATAATCCAAGATCTTTTAGAGATTCAGAGGCAAGACAGTATTAATTTGAAATGTACCGTAAATTAAATATAAGTACAAATAAAATATATTATGATAAATAACATGTCATAGTATGTCGTCGACATCAGTCGATTGACGCATTATGTTTTCTACGATAAAACCAAGCTTTGGATAAATAAGCGGACATTACTATATATATATATATTCCAGAGCTGGGACATAAAATAGCATCACACACATATCCATCATACACCAAGTGTTAACGTTGACGCACCACAAGGCACCGTGAAACTATGTTAATAAAAAAAAAATCACCTTCACGCTGTATATTGCACACAGCAGGGTAGGCAGAGGGAACCTAGTGTTAAGATACTCCGTTCCCCACTTTCTGCCGAATTCAGGAGGCATTGCGTGTTAAGTGGCAGAACTCAACGCCGCGCTTAGCCTCGACACCAGAGCGATATAAATTTAAGTAAATATTTCATCTCGAATCCACAACCAGTCGGTTTTACAGTCACACTTCGTGCCGCTGCGCTACGGCTGGCCTATATATATGCAATTCACTTAGCCAAGCACATTAATACTAGCGAAGCCAAGCAGCAGTCGATTGTATCTATATTAGTTAATAGTCAAATATAGGGTCAATGAAAGTCGTTAAAATCGTAAATAATTAATATTTGGTTAATGTCTAACATCTTTGACATTTAATTAAATATATTGACAGATTACCTTTATTGTAGGACATTAAATACTCATATTATATAATATGTATAAATTGTAAATACGTATTTTGATATAATAGTTTTATATCATATTATAAAAGATACTTTATATTTATATTTCCTTTTATAGTAACATGTTAAATATTTATTAATATATATAGACATTACATTTATAAGTAATTATAATTCACCAAATCTATTAAACTTTCATTTCACAACTCACATACACGCAACTAACAAAGATGGCAGCAGCCATTCTGCGTATATCAATATAATTGTAATTTTACATACCTCATAAAACATCTTCATGTATTTATTTCCATTCACTAAATAAATAATATTTATCTCTGGATATCGACGGCATTATATGCATTAATATCACTCTTCTTTGTTTTAATAATAACCTATAAAAAACTTACCGACGAAGTATTCCAAAACAAACAATCGTAAATAGTGAAAGCACTTATAACTTATCTTAGTAGACTCGAATACTTATATCACAATTGAAGACATAATCTCACATGCTTTTTAAATATTGAATATAATTAAATATATATTAATTATAAATTAAAACCTCTCTAAACATTTCTAACATCCATCCTTCACCAGACGTGTCCGCCATTTCCTTTCTCTTTCTTTCCTTTTTCTTGAGTTTGACGTTGACAGTAGTTTATTCAGCCAACATGATATTTTATAATAATTAAAATATTAATTACGTTATTATTTATTTTAAATATATAATATAATACACAATGATTAAATATAATTATTAAATTACTTTAAATAAATATATTTTATACCTGCGTGTTTTACCTACGGTATATTACGTAACTTTAATATTACTTGTGAACGGATGAGGACGCGTAATTAAAGAACTGAACTAAACTATTATTTATAAGATTGTATTTATATTAAGCTATAAATTAAATAATATTATAAATTATGTTTATAATGTTTTTTTTATAAATTGTTATTTTTTTGGATGAATTATATTATTTACCTACACATTTTAGTTCTGGTATGGATCGATACAATACGTAGTCGTCAAATAAATAATATTGTATGTCACATTTTATAACATTATTAAATAAAAAAATATATTATAATACAATTAGGTTTCAGAAATGAAATGTAAAAAGTAAAACAACACAACACTAATATTGTTATTTTGGGTAAATACAATTTTAAATACAATTGTATGTATTGAAAATTTAAATAAATATTAACTGAAGTTTAAATGACTAGAAACTAATATAAAACACCAATAACATTTGATAACATATAAAGGTATTTACTCAGTGTTAATTATAGCAGCACTTTTAACCAATTCACAATATTTATTAATTAAAAACATTTAAATTACTATTACTTATTGACTGCAAAACCGACTGGTTGTGGGTTCGATCCCCACTCGATTAGATGAAATATTTACTTAAATTTATATTTCCATTTCTTCGCTCTGGTGTCGAGGTTAAGCGCGGCGTTGAGTTCTGCCACTCAACACGCAATGCCTCCAGAATTCGGCAGAAAGTGGCGAACGGAGTGTCTTAACACTAGGTTCCCTCTGCCTACCCTGCTGTGTGCGGGATACAGCGTGAAGCTAATTTATTTTATTTATTTATAACTTGTTAACAATGAACTAGTAACAACCTAATAACAAATCACATCGAGTGCAACTGCTATATACTAACATTTGCGAGGGAAAATGTGCCTTCTGGCTTACATCAGTAACTCTTATAGCAAAAAGAAGAAGAGCGGGAAAAATGTTGACAGTTGACACTATATTTGACAGTTGACATATTGTAGTACGGTAATCTCCTAATTATATATTAATAACGGAGTGTCTTAACACTGGGTTCCCTCTGACTACCCTGCTGTGTGCGGGATACAGCGTGAAGTCGATATCTTCAAGCGAATTGAACTTACCACAATGCGTTTGTAATAATTCTGTACCATTGTGCCAAGATGTATGCAAATATTAACTATAAAATAGCAATTAGCTTGCTAAATTGAACGTGGTTTGCAAGAAGTGTAGAGAGAAGCTGTTTTATTGAGAACAGATGTGACGATTTCACTTTATCGTTTTTATAGATTTAAATTTAATTGAAAGGCCGCTTAAAAATCTTATTGAATTTTGGAGCGACAAAAGGAATGTTATTTCGTCATTTCTTCTGTGTTTCTTAATATTAATTATATCTCAATGACGTTAGTGAATAGCTAATAATGTAGTAATAAATATAAAAAAATAGCAACATAAATGTCTTGAGGCCCATCGTGGCGCTGATGCACAAATGTGAGACTGCAAACGCGATTGGTAGTGGGTTCGATCTTCACTATATGAAATGAAATATTTAATATTTTCATTTCTTCGGTCTGGTGTCAAGGCAAAGCGCGGCGTTGAGTTACGCCACTCAATACGCAACGCCACCAGAATTCGGGGGTAAATAAAGAACACTTCTTATCCATAATATTATTTGACGTACCAAATCAATATGTCAAAATTAGATATCGACCGAACAGAGCTATTAAACTACGAAACGGAAGAGTAACGACAAATTTAGTTTCAAAACTTTCGGCTACAGGTATTTAACTGGGAAACTTTCCTTATTATTGTCGATATGCCAACCATTGAGTTTTCATTACGGGAACCCAAGGTCGGATGGCCCTTCCATTTGATTGTACTCAAACTTTACGAGTTAGGCGGGCTATGACTACTGTAATGTTGGCTTGAATAACTGAATAGAAATAAAATTTGAAATAGAATATATATAGTTAATATATAAAATAGTATTTTTGCTTCACGCTGTATCCCGCATATATCAGGGTAGGCAGAGGGAATCTTGAAAACTAGTGTTAAGACACTTCGCTCCTACAAATACACTTCCGATTCCAACTTTCCGTTCAATTCTGGAAGTATTGTGTGTTGAGTGCCGGAATTCAACGCCGCGATTTGCCTCGTTACCAGAACGAGGTAATGAAAATATTAAATTATATTTTTTCGAGTGAAGGAATAACTTAAAAGGGGATCGAACCCACAACCAGTCGGTTTTACAGTCGCACCTCGTGCCACTGCGCCACGACTCCGCCTCTTTATTCTTTATATTTCAAAAAAACTATAATTGAATCGTATAAATAAATATATACAAAATTAAAAAAAAAAACAAGATTATTGAAGATTGAATTACAGTCTTAAGTAAGTTACAGCCGAAGATAATATAATTTCGCGACGAAAGTACCTACCACTCAGACTTTACTCAACTTATTTGTAGCTATAATAAAGTGAAAATGGCGGTGCTGTGTTTAGAGAAATGAGAACAAATTGTAGATCTAAGTTTGTTGATAAGCCCGTGTCAATTACGTATTGAGAAGGGTCCTGATGCGACAAAAGAAATCGAATGACCTAAAAAGTACTGCAGATTCGAGTTTCTTTGTAAATTTTTTTTTATTTAATGTTATATGTATTAATGGTTGAGGCCAGTAGTGGCGCAGGGGCACAGAGTGTGACTGTAAAATCGACTGGTTGTGGGTTCCCCCCACTCTAGGAAGTGAAATATCTATTTACATTTATATTTTCAATTTATTTACTTAAATTTCATTTTTTCGCTCTGGTGTCGAGGCAAAGCGCGGCGTTGAGTTCTGCTACTCAACACCCAATGCCTCCAGAATTCGGCAGAAAGTGGGGAACGAAGTGTCTAACACTAGGTTCCCTCTGCCTACCCTGCTGTGTGCGGGATACAGCGTGAAGCTGATTTATTTTTTATTTATATTTTCAATTCTTCGCTCTGGTGTCGAGGTTAAGCGTGGCGTTGAGTTCTGCCACTCAATACGCAATGCCTCCAGAATTCGGCGGGAAGTGTCTTAACGCTGGGTTCCCTCTGCCAACTCTGCTGTGTACGGGATACAGCGTGAAGCTGTTTTTTTTAATGTATTTATGGTATCAGAGTATTCTTATGGCATCTCTTATATCGTGCAAACCAGGAAGAACGAAACGTCAAATGCGGCATACCTCTTTGGCTTCGTCCTCAGTCATCAACCTTTTCACATATGTCCTCCGGAGTTCCTCATGGTTTTCACGTAACCTTTCTCGGATATGATTGTGCTCTTGTGTGATTTTCATTTCAACAAAAAGATATTGCTCGTAAAAAACGCGCGAAAAGCAGAGTGTCTTAGCACTTTCGTTTCCGTATTAGTTTAGCACGATGCGAAAAAACCAAAAAAAGTAATAAGAAGAACAAATATAATAAACAAATCCTGACATTAGGTTTACCGTATATATTTGTATCAATTAAGAGTGTGTGAGTATATTTCATTGTGATAATATGAAACTTAATACAATAAAATTCTTTGAACAACGCAAAGGTTATTTGTGTGGGACGAACATTATATACGGGGAGCCATTACCGGGTTCCCACGTGAAGATGACTTTTGTTTAGTGGGACGCCGAATAATTCTGACAATTTGAAATATTAGAACTTGACGTTCATGTATTCTTAGTAGAGATAAAGGTTAGTTTTTTACTTTAGTCATTCGAATGGACTCCATATGTGATATTACGTATCAAAGTTGTCATATAATAAAACTTAAAGTACAAAAGTAAAACTAATACTGCCGTGTGAGACGAGAATTGCGATATATTAAATTGCAGGCGCACGAGTGTGGGACTATAAACGCGACAGTTTGTGAGTTCGATTCCCACTCAAGGAAATTAAATTATGTCTTGTGAAATCAAAATGCAGTGTTGAGTTCCGCCACCCAACCCACATTGCCTTCAGAATTCGTCGGAAAGTGGAGGACGGTGTGTTAGGTTTCTTATCAAGGGATACAGCATAATGTAAAAAATATATATGTACCAGGCCAGTCGAGGCCAGTCGTGGCGCAGCGGCACGAGGTGTGACTGTAAAACCGACTGGTTGTGGGTTCGATCCCCACTCGAAGAGATGAAATATTTACTTAAATTTATATTTCCATTTCTTCGTTCTGGTGTAGAGGTTAAGCGCGGCGTTGAGTTCTGCCACTCAACACGCAATATCTCCATAATTCGGCAGAAAGTGGGGAACGGAGTGTCTTAACACTAGGCTCCCTCTGCCTACCCTGCTGTGTGCTGGATACAGTGTGAAGCTGATTTAATTTTGATTTTTTATATTTGTACTATATTTCTCCCAACTGCGACGCACATAATAAATCTTTATCAAATATGTATCAACTCTTCATATAATATAATATATTTGTTTAACAAGCAATAAGCTATTTTAATACATAATTTATTCACCATCACTCAACAATGTTTCTAGGTACTTAGCCGAGGAAACGAAACGAGAAAGTTTCCCGTCTTATCTTCAGAATCAATGGTAAACTTTTATTTTGTGCCATATTCTTGAAATATAAAGAAAATATAACAAAAAATATCATTTTCTATAAAAGGAACCATTCGATTTCGACTGTTTCCGCTGTTATCTTCTACAGCAATTTTCTTTTAATAGGATTATAATATTATGAATGGCATCGATAATTCAAAAATTGAATGGTACAAAGAAAATAAGTATCGATGTGATCGTTTTATTCGATACGAATCAATTAGAATGATAGAAATTGTTGAAACGTTTCAATTTTAGTCCGGTTTTTATGTGTATAATCTGAATATGATATTTGATTTTTTTACAGTGATGTCGGTCGTGGCGCAGCGGCACGAAGTGTGACTGTAAAACCGACTGGTTGTGGGTTCGATCCCCACTCGAGGAGATGAAATATTTACTTAAATTTATATTTCCATTTCTTCGCTCTGGTGTCGAGGCTA